>CAXITT010000176.1:173545-191168 GCA_964033795.1 Lymnaea stagnalis
GGACTCGGTGCCAGGGTTTTACTGACTCGGTGCCAGGGTGTTACTGACTCGGTGTCAGGGACTCGGTGTCAGGGACTCGGTGTCAGGGACTCGGTGTCAGGGACTCGGTGTCAGGGACTCGGTTTGAGGGTGTCAGGGACTCGGTGTCAGGGACTCGGTTTGAGGGTGTCAGGGACTCGGTGAGTCAGCTTGAATAACATAATGTGATGGTGCGAGAGAGAGCGAAAGAGAGGGGGCAAATGTTGTACGGGGAGAGAGAGACAGACAGACAGAATGAGAGAGAAAGAGAGAGTGACTGTCAAACAGAAAACAACAAACAGTCATGTGTGCATGTTTAAAACAGATGTTTCCGATATTAATCCCTTTCATAGAACTAAAACAAGTTTATATATAACATACAGTTGCCATTTCCTTCGTGCCTTTGACAACTTGAACTTTTAAGAATGATCATTATTCTTGATTCTAATTTAAATTATTGAAGACATTATTTTTTATTCAAATGCAATTATTTGAAGACATTATTCTTGATTCTAATGAAGACATTTTCATCAGAACATCAATTACATTTTACTGTATATTAAACAGAGCTAAATCTACAACACTGTTGTCAAATCTAACCCCTAGTATTTCGACATTAGAAAACCCATGGTAGTAATACCGTAGGAAGAATCAACGGTAGCAGTACATTATTCTGATTAGCAATATCGTTGGTGTCGTCAACCATCTGGCGTGCTGCATGACCAGGGGTCAAGGTCGGACACTGGGGATGCCAGCCGTAGTCATTGCCGTTCTCTTGACGTAAATATTCCAGTAGAGGTTTGAAGTAGTCCATGAGAGGCTGGGCGTCCATCTTGTATTGTCCTGTGAGTAGATACATGGCTTCTGGCCAGGGCTTGGAGGAGCCGAGTTTTAACATGTTACTGTTGAAATAACAATGGAATTAATTGCTTTCAACCTATTTTAACTTAGGTGAGTGATCATAGGGATAAGATATCATGAATAAACTGGACAAGTCAACATTGGCATATCAGCTTTATCATTTTGAAATTTAAAAATTTGTCACAGTAAAAGAAGTGTTAACACATATTTAGAGCTGTTATTTTAGACCAACACATAAATTTATTCTTAGCAAATGTAGACCAAGTGCTTAAAACCAAAAGCCCCAGCCAACAAATCCTGGTCCCTGGTCACATAAGAAGCTTCAGACTCCAAAGAAATATTGCAGTGTTACTCAGTAGCATCAAAAATACCTTAACAAAGTTCCTGCGGTCTTGCTGTTGTAGATATCACATCTGTGAAGTGGACCTCTATAGCCAGCTTCGTGACATAAGGCTTTATGGAACTGAAACTGTATGACAAAACTCACAAAATATCTGGAAAAGATTCAAATTGGTAAACGATAATGTCTAGGCTTTAAAATATAATACTTGATAAGTTTAACGTCACACAGAAATAAATAGCTAAGCCACACAGACATAAATAGCTAAGCAACACAAAATCAAATGGCTAAGCTGCACAGAAATAAATAGCTAAGCTACACAGAAATTAATAGCTAAGCCACACATAAATTAATAGCTAAGCCACACAGAAATAAATAGCTAAGCCACACAGAAATAAATAGCTAAGCCGCACAAAAATAAAAAGCTAAGCCTCACAAAAATAAATAGCTAACCCACACAGAAATAAATAGCTCAACCACAAAGTATTAAATATATATTACTTTTGGAAATTAAAAACTGTTAGTAAAGAAATTGAAGTGTTGTTTTAATATCACAAATAGATGTCAGTATAATTATGTTCAATACGAAATGAAATTGATGTTATGTTAACATTAGAATTGAAGATAGAACTCAAACTCATTGAACGAAATAGTATGATTCCTCTTAACGAGACTTACTGTATTTACATCTACTAACTATCGGCTGGGTCACAAACTAGAAGTGTTGGAACCGTTATATGTTTGTGTGTTAGTTCGTTGCAAAAATACTTTGGAAATAGTTGTCAAGAAATGGTAAAGCTTTTAAAACGATAAACAATTCCCCCATTATCTACTAAACAACAGAACAATGAGACAACTTGATCAAATTACTTACCGTATATACTCGCATATAAGCCAACCCCCCTAATACAATTGTATAATTTAATTCCATATTTTTGGTTCATAGAAATGTGTTACTGTAAAGATGTCAAATGCTTACTTTTATGTCACATACCAGTTTGTTTACCTTTATGTTACATACCAGTTTGTTTACCTTTTGGAATGACACAAAAACGTGTTCTGCTCTTTCCACATTGTGTGCTATAATAATATCTGAACTTCCGCTCAAAAGTTGTTCACAACTAATGATTAACGAAGTATATATTTAGAATTTTTTTGGGGGGGAAAATTGTCATTTAGTGTCTGTCCTTGTGTCCATTTTGTTTTATGCGCATATAAGCCGACCCCCCGTATTTCAGTATTGTATTTTATATTTCTAAATCCGGCTTATATGCGAGTATATACGGTAAATATCAGTATCACATAATTACTTAATACACAGATATACGGCCCTGTACCGGTTGGTTACTTAAATACATGTAACGGATAGTGAAGAGTGTCGCTTAATTGGTAAATAATTGTTACCTTATGTAAGGAACATTGGCTGGTATGTGATACTTGGCACCTGGGTCAAAATCTGACGAACTTCGATATACAGGTGGAGACAACCCCTGGTATCTACATCTGAAGAGAACATTTCAAGCGTCTCTGCACAATATCTCTGATGTAATTATTTCATGCAGTCATGTTTAACTACATACAACTAACACAATTTCACCGTCTCAGCTGACGTTATGAATGCATACCTAGTATGTAAATTACCATTTTCAATTTTTTAAATTTTTTTTTTTGTGTGTTATCATCTGAAATGTCGATATTATCATTTGATTGCTGAGTTCATACCTGAGGTTCCACCATTCGTCATTGTATCTATCAGGTTTGGTATCACCTCTAAACACACTCCATCGCCACTGGTCAATAAGGTAGCCGAAAGGAAGAAATGCTATTTTCTGTAGAGCCATGTTCATAAGGAAGTTGATGTCAGATTCTGTTTTTGTGGAACATTTTAAAGGCAAGAAACGTTTGGAAATTGAATAGTTTAAGGGTTATTTTGTATTTGGGTGAATACATTTGAACTAAATGAGAAAATCTGTTTCACGAAAGGTAGTTCCATTTACATAATCACTTTGTGTGTGTAAAAACAAAGTCTTTTCTGGATGTTTTGTCGACTAACGGTTTCATCACTCCCTTACCCGCATCCTTGCCGACGGTCGGAATCAGACCAATGGAGTGCAAGTGTTCTGGCGTTTGCACTGACAAGGATATGACGTCACCGACAGCTTCATGAAATCCTGTTATGGAGATGAAAATTATCATAAATATGCTCAGGCAAAAACGGATGTTCTAAGTGACTTAACGGGTTACTTTTACCAGCTCTGCTGGCAATTGAGTTTAAGTCATCTGTCTGACTGATCATGAAGAAGAACAGAAGGTTACTGACAGTTATACATAGCTGCTTTCATCTTGATATAAGTTTTTATAGAAAGGCGTTGTTTTTTTTTTTTAAATGGTGTTTTGTTGTATTTAAATAATATCTTATATATAAAGTTATGAAAACGCTCATACAAGGGTGTTATATTGTGGTGGCTTACACATATTGACTAATCTTGAAGTGGCGATATACACATATGAGTAATCTTGAAGTGGCGACATGCACATATGAGTAATCTTGAAGTGGCGACATACACATATGAGTAATATTGAAGTGGCGACATGCACATATGAGTAATCTTGAAGTGGCAACAAGCACATATGAGTAAACTTGAAGTAGTGACATACACATATGAGTAATCTTGAAGTAGCGACATGCACATATGAGTAATCTTGAAGTAGCGACATACACATATGAGTAATCTTGAAGACACGTTATCTAAATGTTTTGTGTAGTCTCGGACGAAACTCTTCCCCACACCCTCTTTTAAAAAAGCAACCTCCTCATCCTCCTCAACCTCCTCATCCTCCTCATCCTCCTCATCCTCATGTCCATTAATCCTTGGACCGTTCGGGCGCCAAAGATGACATCTGAACAATCCTCCTCCATTCGTCTCTGTCTTCTGCACTGCATCGCCCAGTGTTAGTCCTGTCCACTCTTTGATGTTATCCTCCCATTTTTTTCTGTGTCTTCCTCTTCTTCTCCATCCTCTTGTGGTGCCCTGCAATATTTCTTTGGCAAGCCCTTGTTTCCTTGTTACGTGGCCGTACCATTGTAATTTGCGTTTTTTTTCACAGTCACTAGCAACAAGGACCCACAAACAAAATAAAAAATAACCTGATAACCTGGAACGCTTGCGTTTTAATGGGGAGGGGGTGGGGGTGGGGCAACGGCGACAATGAAACCCGGAGGGTTAAACGTACACATAAGATAAATTAAAGTGGAAATGTATTAATTTTAAGACATCGGCGAACGTGTCGGCTTAAAGCCAACTACGGTGACAAATAAATTAAAATTAAAAAGAAAATACGATATTAAGATCGATTAACAATAGAACCTTTGCCCCTTATCTAATTTGTTTAACCCACAACAATAATGATGCTTCTATGAAGGCAACTGACCAGAATTGGCTCCTCGCCTGAAGCTGACCGGCTGGTCCTTGTACTGCAGGTAGTATTCGACATGACCCATCTCATGGTGGGCAGTCTCCAGGTCCTGTACCGTGATCACCGTGCACTGCTTGATTCTAGATTAAAAAATCAATGTGATTGAGCTTAGATCAATCAGTGGCGCGTAGAGAGTTCAAAGACATCAACACACAATTTTTGAACCACGAAGCTCGGCAACATTAATTCAAGAAAATCATCAACTTTATGGCGGTAAAATATAATATTTCGCTGTAGTCTAGATTTAGAACAGATATTCTTATCTTCACATTATATTGTTAAATAGCCTATCAAACGTATTTCAATAATAACATAAATATATGTATCATTTATACAAAAACATTTATTTAAAATCTATATTTTGAAACTTGGCAATATTTTAAAATGTCTTAATGTGATGTATCTTGAACAGACAATTTTTATACAACAGACAAGTTACAGACAACAGACAAGCTCATCATCATCATCGCCTGTTGTCCCGTCCGGGGTATAGGCCACAAACAAAGGCTCTCCAGGCATCCCGGTCTTGGGCAAGTCTCTCCAACTGTCCCCAGTTGCGCCCACTCTTTTTGGTGTCTGCCTCCAGTTCCCTCCTCCAAGTCGTTTTGGGCCGACCTCTTTTTCTCTTGCCCTGGGGGTTCCAAGTGAGGGCTTTTCTCGTGATACTTGATGCGGGCTTTCTGAGGGTGTGGCCAATCCATCTCCATCTGCCCTGGCAGATTAACTCTTCCACTGGTTCTTGTGTGCGCCGCCAGAGATCCTCGTTGGTGATGACGATGGGCCAGCGGATTCGTAAAATAGTTCGGAGACATGAGTTGATAAACGTCTGTAGCTTTTTTTGAACTAGCTGCTGTTGTTCGCCATGTTTCTGCTCCATATAGCAAGATAGGTTTCACTGTGGTGTTGAATACCTTGACCTTGGTCTGGAGGGTCAAACTGCTCCAGCTCCAGACCTTTTTGAGCTGGTTAAATGCCGCTCTTGCCTTACCAACTCTCACTCTTATGTCGGCGTCTGTCCCTCCTTGTATGTCAATGATGCTGCCGAGGTATGTAAAGCTATCCACCTCCTCAAGGTTTGTTCCTTCCAGTGCTATAGGTGTGTTGCTTGATGTATTTATTTTAAGGACTTTGCTTTTTCCTCTATGGATGTTCAGACCGATACAAGAAGAGCACTGTGCTACATAACTGGTTTTCTCTTGCATCTGTTGCTGTGTGTGGGATATTAGGGCCAGATCATCCGCAAAATCCAGGTCATCAAGCTGTTTCCATAGTGTCCACTGGATACCATTTCTCTTCTGCTCTCTAGACATTTTCATTAGCCAATCAATGGTCAGCAGGAATAAGAAAGGCGAGAGCAGACACCCTTGTCTGACACCGGTATGTACCCCAAAAGCCGCAGTTGTTTGTTGGCCGTGGACAATTCTGCACGATAGTCCTTCGTAAGAAGCTTTAATTATGTCTTACAATTTTGTGGTACCCCGTAGTGTCTAAGCAGCTTCCACAGAGTCTGTCTGTCGACACTATCAAAAGCCTTCTCATAGTCAATGAAGTTGACGTATAGTGGCGAGTTCCACTCCAGAGATTGTTCCACAATAATTCTCAGTGTGGCAATCTGGTCTGTGCAGGATCTGTCTTTTCTGAACCCTGCTTGCTGTTTCTTAAGATTGTGTCTATTGCCTCCTTCATTCTGTTAAGCAGCATTCCATTCTGTTGAATACTTTGCTTGGGATGGACAGCAGGGTTATTCCTCTATAGTTAGAATAAGAACTAAGGTCTCCTTTCTTCGGGAGCTTAACGAGGTGTCCTTCTTTCCACTCAATCTGTATCCATTCTTCCTCTCATATTTCCTTGAATACTGTGTGTAGCATTTCAGTGCCAGTCGTAATAACTGCTGTCAAGGCTTCTGCCGGAAAACAGACAAGTTACAGACAACAGACACATTACAAACAATAGTCAAGCTACAGAATACAGACACGTTACAGAGTTACAGACAACAGACAAGCTTCAAAAAACAGACAAGTTAGAGACAATAGACAAATTACAGACAACAGACAAGCTACAGACAACAGACAAGCTACAGACAACAGACAAGCCACATAAAACATACGAGTTACAGACACCTGACAAGTTACATTCGACAGACAAAAATGAAATTCTACCGTTACCTGAAATCTCTCCCGTTAAAAAAGTCCCAGGCTGATGCATGACACACAACATCGCGGCCATCTTTGGGTTTCTCCAAAAGGGATTTGTTCCAGAATGTGTCTGGCATTGGTATCATTCCTAGAGACTTGAAGAAATCGTCTGCTGTCTGAAATATCCTTAGCGCCGTGTAGTTCTGCAAAAAACAAATACAATTTAACTTACAGATTTCTGTTTGCCCCACCCCCCTCCTCAATTCTTAACCAAAAAAACATATATTTATATGAGGGTCTTGTATTAATAAACTTGTAGCACATTATGATATATTTACATTAAATCTAAAGTAGAATATCGCTTTTTCCGTTTATTTGAACACGTACACTCTTTACAATATGTCCTCTAAATCAACTGATATCTTTCAAACTGTATCCTACTCTCTGTTCTCATCTCTAGTCGTTCTACTGCCAACCCTGTATTCTGCTCTCTTTTCGCATCTTTAGTCGTTCTACTGCCAACCCTGTATCTTACTCTCTGTTCTCATCTCTAGTCGTTCTACTGCCAACCCTGTATCCTACTCTCTGCGCTCATCTCTAGGCCTTCTACTGCCAACCCTGTATCATACTCTCTGCGCTCATCTCTAGGCCTTCTAGTGCCAACCCTGTACCCCAATCTCTGTTCTCATCTCTAGTCTTTGTATAAGACCCATCAATCTTTGCTTTACGTTTTTAATGAATGATTCAGTAAAACTGACTTTTAAGCAAATCGTTTTTAAGTAATTTAAAGCTGTATGTTCAACGTCTGTCTTACCTGTCTACCCATTTCTCCTGTCACATCAAAAGATGATTTACCCTTGAAAGGTGTCAACTCTTTAACAAGAGCATCCCACTGCTGACCCCACATGTTACCTGGAGAACGGCATTTTGGTAAAGATTCTCAATTTAAAAAAAAAAATTATGGATTAAATTAACTTAAATTAAAGTGTTTCCATTGAAACATTGCATCAGTCGGTGTTTGTCTGTTTGTTCAGTTGGTGTCTTGTCTGTTTGTTCAGTCGGTGTCTTGTTCATTTGGTGTCTTGTTCAGTTAGTGTCTTTTCATTTGGTGTCTTGTTCAGTTAGTGTCTTGTTCAGTTAGTATCTTTTCATTTGGTGTCTTGTTCAGTTAGTGTCTTGTTCAGTTCGTGTCTTTCTCAGTTAGTGCCTTGTTCAGTTAGTGTATTTCTCAGTTAGTGTCTTGTTCAGTTGGTGTCTTTTCCAGTTAGTGTATTTCTCAGTTAGTGTCTTGTTCAGTTAGTTTCTTGTTCAGTTAGTATCTTGTTCAGTTAATGTATTGTTCAGTTTGTGTCTTGTTTAGTTAGTGTCCCGTTCAGTTAGTGTCTTGTTCAGTTAGTGTCATGTCGGTTAGTGTCTTGTTCAGTTAGTGTCTTGTTCAATTTGTGTCTTGTTTAGATAGTGTTTTGTTCAGTTGGTATCTTGTTCATTTGGTGTCTTGTTCAACTGGTATCTTGTTAAGTTAGCATCTTGTTCAGATAATGTATTGTTCAGTTAGTTTCTTTTTCATTTTGTGTCTTGTTCAGTAAATTTCTTGTTCAGTTAGTGTCCTATTCATTTGGTGTCCTGTTAAGTTAGTTTCTTGTTCAGTTAGTATCTTGTTCAGTTAATGTATTGTTCAGTTTGTATCTTGTTTAGTTAGTGTCTTGTTCAGTTAGTTTCTTTTTCAGTTACAGTCTTGTTCAGTTAGTGTCATGTTCAGTTAGTGTCATGTTCAGTTAGTTTCTTTTTCAGTTAGAGTCTTGTTCAGTTAGTGTCATGTTCAGTTAGTGTCATGTTCAGTTAGTGTCATGTTCAGTTAGTTTCTTGTTCAGTTAGTGTCATGTTCAGTTAGTTTCTTTTTCAGTTAGAGTCTTGTTCAGTTAGTGTCATGTTCAGTTAGTGTCATGTTCAGTTAGTTTCTTGTTCAGTTAGAGTCTTGTTCAGTTAGTGTCATGTTCAGTTAGTGTCATGTTCAGTAAGTGTCATGTTCAGTTAGTTTCCTGTTCAGATAGTGTCTTGTTCATTTAGTGTCTTGTTCAGTTAGTCAATTCTTGACTTAGTGTATTTTCAGTTAATGTCTTTTTCATTTAGTGTGTTGTTCAGATAGTGTCATGTTCAGTTAGTTTCATGTTCAGTTAGTTTCTTGTTCAGTTAGAGTCTTGTTCAGTTAGTGGGTTGTTCAGTTAGTTTCATGTTCAGTTAGTGTCATGTTCAGTTAGTTTCCTGTTCAGATAGTGTCTTGTTCAGTTAGTGTCTTGTTCAGTTAGTCAATTCTTGACTTAGTGTATTTTCAGTTAATGTCTTTTTCATTTAGTGTATTGTTCAGATAGTGTATTAATCTGTTAGTGTCATGTTCAGTTAATATCTTGTTCAGATAGTATATTGCTCAGTTAGTGTCTTCTTTAATTAGTGTATTGTTCAGTTAGTGTCTTGTTTCTCTTATAAGTTTTTCATCAAGGGTGCCATATGTTAAGAACAACAACACAACAACAACAACATGGTCGATCCTGGCACGACGACGTCATTTTGTGTGCTTCAAAATATTTTCTACCAGTCCGCGGGTTTCACGGATTGCCTGTGTATTCAGAGCCCTCTCGTGACCTGTGCCACTTTAATGCGATTCAGAAAAACACTTTCTATTTAATTCTATCAACATCACATGTTTTGCCCCTTTAAATATCCGAGGTCCCCCTGCAATGGGGGGTGGGGGGTGCGAGGGATGGGCACGAGGTCCCCTTTTAAGGGTTGCAGGGGCCAGGCGTCGCCTCTGATGTAATGATGGTGATGACACAACCTCACCTGGAAGATTCAGGCATTCTAGACAAGATGATTTTGTTCAAAGCCAGAATCTCAAACTTTAGCTTTAATTTAATGTATATCTGCTACCTAGAACACGTGACCAGAAGATCTCTAAACTGTTAAGCACTGTGGGTGAATATACAACTTACCTAGAAGATGTGAACAGAAGAACTCTAAACTGTTTAGTACTGTTAGTGTATCTAATTTACTCCTGAGCTAGAAGATGTGACCAGCAGTTGACTAACTGATACAGAGAATATACCACTTACCTAGAAGATGCGCCGGGATGTGACCAGAAGATGGAAACTTGTCATTCCCGTAGATTTGTTTGAGTTTTCTCCTGGCGTAGGCGTGCAGCTGTTCATACAATGGACGGAGCTGGTCAAACAATGCTCTGACGTCATCCTCAAAGGTTGGAGTTTCAAAATCTGATCGCCAGTGGGCACCAGTGTCAGCATAACCTGCAACAAATATAATATATATATATATATATATATATGTATATATATATATATATATATATATATATATATATATATATATATATATATATATATATATGTATATATATATATATATATATATATATATATATATATATATTGACAAGAAGTATCCATCTCTCCAATGTACTGCTCCCCCCCCTTTATTTTGGCCACTAGAACTAGACATACAATTTCATGATTCGAATACATAGTTCTCTCTTTGAGTAAAATGTGCATGCCATTTAAGAACATGGCTAAAAGCTGTTTTAAGTTTCATTAAACAAGTTAAACAAAAGTGTTTTTTTTTCTTTAAACAGTACGTTTAATATTTTTTGTAATTTGTTCCTTTAAAAGATATGTACCCGTTTTCTGCACCGCCTCGTTGCTCAGTTCTACAAATTGAGAATAAAAGGTCTTCATTTTGGCACCAGACGCCTCTCTCCACCCTACCCATGCTGCCAGGAGTTCATCGTAGTTTCTTGACGTGGCCATAACATTGATTAAATCTGTTGAGATTAGTTTCATGTTAATATCTATCAGAGTTTCATATACAAACTTCCAAAAATTGTGTTTGTTTAAGACATTAGCTTTCTTACCTATAATTTTAAAACTTGAATTTTTGTATTTAACATTCATTAAATTACTTTAAAATAAAAATGAAAAAATACCTTATTTTAACTTAGGCTAGTCCTCTATTTCAACTAATTTGCTTCGCTTGCCTTGAAATTAATAAGTTTAATGGAAAAATGTATCTTAGATCTTCGTTAAAGGCTGTCTTGTTCATAACATACATATTCCTTATTCAAACTAACAAATTATATTGTCCTACCTGGATCTAGAGGTAGCGATTTCCCAGAGGGCATGAGGACTTTTGCTTTACTATAAATTGTCTGCATATCACTTTTGATTTTGTTTAGCTGAGTGAGACACATTTAAAAAGTAAAAAACAACAACAACAAAACTGTGAATGTAATCAAATACAAAATATAAATGAATATCTAACAGAGATTCACGAGTCAGTATCAAAAATATTTCTAAAAACAAAGAATTTCTAAATGAATGTTTAATTGTTGAATAAAATCAGAATATAAAGAAAGCAATGCAATTCATAAGCGTTATATGCATTTAACATTTATTTCATGAGCTGACATATTCGCATTCAAACCGTTATTTCGTCAACATTTTTGCTAAGGGGCTGACAAACTTCTTTACATAAGCCAGTTTGGTCTCATTGGTCTGCCAACATTTTTGCTAAGAGGCTAACACACTTCCTTACATAAGCCAGTTTGGTCACATTGGTCTGCCAACATTTTTTGCTAAGAGTCTAACACACTTCCTTACATAAGCCAGTTTGGTCACATTGGTCTGCCAACATTTTTGCTAAGAGTCTAACACACTTCCTTACATAAGCCAGTTTGGTCACATTGGTCTGCCAACATTTTTGCTAAGAGTCTAACACACTTCCTTACATAAGCCAGTTTGGTCTCATTGGTCTGTGCTGCTGTTCCAATATCCATGATCTTAACGAAACGCCTCCTGTCCAGGGGACTCATCACGGTCAAGTTGAACCTGGTAGCGTTTTGATACATTTCCTGGACAAACCTGGCGCTGACCAATTGGACTTCCAGCTGAGGTCAAGAGTCATCAATAGTTAGTCTTGCATTACCTTTACAATACTTTTACTTTAGTTTTACTTTCTTTTTACACTACTTTTACATACGTTTTAGGTTTATATAATTACTACATTAGTCTTACACTACTATTACATCAGTTGTACTGTAGTTTTACATTAGATTTTGTTCACATTATTGTAGATAACTTAAAAGTATAACCATTTGTTAACATAATCTAAATTTCGATAACACCGTTAAGACTATAAATAAGTCAGTTCTACGGCAGCTATTCATAGATTTATTGCTATCATATTCGATTTCACATCTTACGTTGATCATTTTCATTTCATAAACACATGTTCGTCGTATACGGTGTTACAAGGTCACTGCATACGGTGTTACAAGGTCATAATATACTGTCTTAAACGGTCATCGTATATAGTGTCATCCTAAAGAGTATGCCATGGTCATTTTATTCAGTTTTACAAGGTCATCATATACAGTTTATATGGCCATTGTATATTTTGTTACACGTTCATGGTATACATTGTGTTACAAGGTCATCATATACAGTTTGATAAGGTCAGCGCTATAAGGTCTTCCTATTCAGTGTTACGTGTTCATCCATATATATTGTTACATATTCATCTTATATAGTGTTAGATACGATTAATTTATGTATTGGTTTGTTTACCATATGTTTTTGATTGTGGTCAGTTATGTTTGTGTTATACGTCCAAGACGACTCCACTACTCTGTTCCACATGACCTTGGCCTGAATGTCATAGTTGTCAAGAAACGCTTTGATTTCTACAGGGTCAGATATCAAGCTCTGGCCCTTGACCTCAAACACGCAGAAAAGCCATAGCAGAAAAGGAATCATCTTTGTAAAGCTTAACTGAAATTAGGATGTAATATAAAAACATTTGAACGGCATGTGATCACTTAATTTACTAAGCATTAAACAATATGGGGAACTCTTTCACTTTTGCTTAGTCATGAATTGTTTCATTTACAAGTACTACAGAGGAGACTTGTTTGTTAAGAACGTCCCAGATGCCAACTTAACAATTTTATAGTCACTAAGAAGGCATTGAAATTGCCAAACGTTCTAGACATGTTGTATGTGGTCATGTCGTATGGGTTGCATGTCGTCTTTTGGCTAGTTGATTTTGTCATGTCGTACATGGTCGTGTCGTATGTAGGCCAGTCGTATGTTGTCATGTCATATGTTTGCTAATCGTATGGTTTCATGTGGTATGCTCGATATTATACGCCAAGTAATCAACCTAGTAAAGCAGGTTGTTTTCTTACAACAACTCTTCACCCACACACGCACCCACACACCGACTAGCACACACGTCCACATACCCACACCGCTACACACACCTTCTTCCAACCACACCCACACAACCACACCCACACACGCAACAAAACCATAACACACAACAATACCAAAACACTCACTCACGCCAACACACCCACGAACACACACACACACACTTATCCCCCCACACACACACCCACTAACACACACCCACAGACAACTAGACACACGCATGCGCACACTCACGTAAACACACACACGCACGCATTCCGCCGGTTAAAGTGATACATACCTTGCTACCACCAAAACGGAATAATGTCCATACATATATTACGTCAACAAAACACACACAAAATTCACAATTGCATACGCCCTCCCTCCCTGCCTTTTGCACCCATACATCTTGGGACAGTGTCAACCCAAAAGTCCCTCCAAATTAGACTTTCCCTTTACTTTTTTCTTTAACCGAGTTGATGCAGGGACAATTGGTGAACAACTGCAGTGACACGAAGTCACAGTGGAGCTTGTTGGAAAATCAGACTCATCTCTGACCAGACTGAACAAAACAGTCTGGACCAACGCTGACCTAACATAGTTCAAAGATACCGATGCAGTTTTCGACACCCTTAGTTAGAGGATAGTTGGGGCACCAAAGCGCCTTTATTAGAGGATAGTTGGAGCACCAAAGCGCCTCAGTTAGAGGATAGTTGGGGCACCAAAGCGCCTTAGTTAGAGGATAGTTGGGGCACCAAAGCACCTTAGTTAGAGGATAGTTGGAGCACCAAAGTGCCTTAGTTAGAGGATAGTTGGGGCACCAAAGCGCCTCACTTAGAGGATAGTTGGGGCACCAAAGCGCCTTAGTTAGAGGATAGTTGGGGCACCAAAGCGCCTCAGTTAGAGGATAGTTGGGGCACCAAAGCGCCTCAGTTAGAGGATAGTTAGGGCACCAAAGCGCCTCAGTTAGAGGATAGTTGGGGCACCAAAGCGCCTCAGTTAGAGGATAGTTGGGGCACCAAAGCGCCTTAGTTAGAGGATAGTTGGGGCACCAAAGCGCCTTAGTTAGAGGATAGTTGGAGCACCAAAGCGCCTTAGTTAGAGGATAGTTGGAGCACCAAAGCGCCTTAGTTAGAGGATAGTTGGAGCACCAAAGCGCCTTAGTTAGAGGATAGTTGGAGCACCAAAGCGCCTTAGTTAGAGGATAGTTGGAGCACCAAAGCGCCTTAGTTAGAGGATAGTTGGAGCACCAAAGCGCCTTAGTTAGAGGATAGTTGGAGCACCAAAGCGCCTTAGTTAGAGGATAGTTGGAGCACCAAAGCGCCTTAGTTAGAGGATAGTTGGAGCACCAAAGCGCCTTAGTTAGAGGATAGTTGGAGCACCAAAGCGCCTTAGTTAGAGGATAGTTGGAGCACCAAAGCGCCTTAGTTAGAGGATAGTTGGAGCACCAAAGCGCCTTAGTTAGAGGATAGTTGGAGCACCAAAGCGCCTTAGTTAGAGGATAGTTGGAGCACCAAAGCGCCTTAGTTAGAGGATAGTTGGAGCACCAAAGCGCCTTAGTTAGAGGATAGTTGGAGCACCAAAGCGCCTTAGTTAGAGGATAGTTGGAGCACCAAAGCGCCTTAGTTAGAGGATAGTTGGAGCACCAAAGCGCCTTAGTTAGAGGATAGTTGGAGCACCAAAGCGCCTTAGTTAGAGGATAGTTGGAGCACCAAAGCGCCTTAGTTAGAGGATAGTTGGAGCACCAAAGCGCCTCAGTTAGAGGATAGTTGGAGCACCAAAGCGCCTTAGTTAGAGGATAGTTGGAGCACCAAAGCGCCTTAGTTAGAGGATAGTTGAAGCACCAAAGTGTCTTAGTTAGAGGATAGTTGGAGCACCAAAGCGGCTTAGTCAGAGGATAGTTGGAGCAACTAAGCACCTTAGTTAGAGGATAGTTGGAGCACCAAAGTGCCTTAGTTAGAGGATAGTTGGAGCACCAAAGCGCCTTAGTTAGAGGATAGTTGGAGCACCAAAGCGCCTTAGTTAGAGGATAGTTGGAGCACCAAAGCGCCTTAGTTAGAGGATAGTTGGAGCACAAAAGCGCCTTAGTTAGAGGATAGTTGGGGCACCAAAGCGCCTCAGTTAGAGGATAGTTGGAGCACCAAAGCGCCTTAGTTAGAGGATAGTTGGAGCACAAAAGCGCCTTAGTTAGAGGATAGTTGGGGCACCAAAGCGCCTTAGTTAGAGGATAGTTGGAGCACCAAAGCGCCTTAGTTAGAGGATAGTTGGAGCACCAAAGCGCCTCAGTTAGAGGATAGTTGGAGCACCAAAGCGCCTTAGTTAGAGGATAATTGGAGCACCAAAGCGCCTTTGTTAGAGGATAGTTGGAGCACCAAAGTGCTTTAGATAGAGGACAGTTGGGGCAACCAAGCGCCTCATTTAGAGGATAGTTGGAGCACCCAAGCTCCATAGTTAATAGTTACCATTACGAGTCACAGACCTCGACAAATTAATTTGACATTTCTTGTAAACAATGCTGTTCATTGTGTTACCTTCGTCAACTCAGTGTTATGTAACCAAGTTACGTTTCACAACCTCATATTTCTAGTACACCTCGCATTCGTAGATTTGTTTGAAATCGATTGAAATACAAAGCAAAATATCCTTTCTTTGTCATACAATAAATTATTTTGAAGAAATGCCTGATTGCAGTCTCTGTCGTTAATAAGATAAGATTCAATTTTGGGATATAATAAAATTAATTAATTGACAAGATAAGATTATTTCATTGATGATTTATGAAAATTTTGAATAAAGTTTTTTTATTTTTTTAAAAATTGTTTCGGTTTCAGTGCCCGTTTTCATTTTCAGCATATAGTTAATTATTCTGATTGATTATGTTATGTATGTCAATTTTTCCCGTGCGTGAACTTTGCTTGACCCTTAGCAGTCGCTACATTCACAGATGGGCGTGGCCTATTCCTTTGATGTATCTTGTTTACTACCGACTTCCAATTAAACATGGTTAGTGTGTCTACTTGTAACTTGTCGAAGGTTCTCGATTGAATTAGAAAAGTAAGAGCGTTTCTAGACGCGTCGGTAGACCCACATATATAAGGGATTGACAGGAACAGAGAGAGACGGAGATTTTTAGACATTTTTTAACTTTACGAGACGTGTATTATTCTTTGTGTACTTATATATGTTTATTCGCATTGATCATTCATCATTATTCATTGGCACATTGTACTAACTGTGTTAACTGTGTACCGGTACAAGATCTACCATACTGTAAGTTGATGATTTGTCATGATATTTCTTTTGTTATGGAATAGTATTATTACTAAATTAAATCTTATTAATTGTAATTGGTACTGTTTTGGGTAACGTACTTTAGTTATTTTATTTTTCTAAGGTATCGTCCTTTGTTAGGCACAATTTGAACGAGCCATAAATTTAAAATAGGGTATTACTTTCTCACAAGAGAAGCCAGTGCGTAACAATTAAGATAACAATGTTTACACTGTAACCATGGAAACTTAAAATATTTGAAAGACTTTCCGAAGCACATGAATCCGCCATTAGATGTCTAAAACCTTCGCTTTAAAAAAAAAAAATGGCAAGTTTTTACTTAGAGAGCGATTATTTTATTTTACAACCGATCAGACTATCTCTACTGAAAACACCACAGACGTGTATTTGTAAGTCTGTGTGATCATGTGATACTTTAAAGTGATTAGATGTAAGCCGCCAACTAAATGCACACATTTAGTATGTGCTACTTTCTCGTTACAAGTGAATCAAAACCATCGCCTCAAAATAGTTGTTCTTCTTTGTCCTCTCGAAAACTGACATTGATTATAAATCAATAAATCCTGTTACATGCATAAATGCTTTCTAGCTGATCACATTACACAAATTCTAACATTGTCATTAGATATATATTTCACTAGTGATGCTTTGGTCAAATATTAGTATTACTTTTTCCCTCAATAGGATTTCGCCCAAATTTAAATATAAATTCTCCATGTAGCTACTTTACTGACAGACAGTGAATAATCCATGTGCCTACTTTACTGACAGACAGTGAATAATCCATGTGCCTACTTTACTGACAGACAGTGAATAATCCATATGCCTACTTTACTGACAGACAGTGAATAATCCATGTGCCTACTTTACTGACAGACAGTGAATAATCCATGTGCCTACTTTACTGACAGACAGTGAATAATCCATGTGCCTACTTTACTGACAGACAGTGAATAATTCATGTGCCTACTTTACTGACAGACAATGAATAATCCATGTGCCTACTTTACTGACAGACAGTGAATAATCCATATGCCTACTTTACTGACAGACAGTGAATAATCCATGTGCCTACTTTACTGACAGACAGTGAATAATCCATGTGCCTACTTTACTGACAGACAGTGAATAATCCATGTGCCTACTTTACTGACAGACAGTGAATAATTCATGTGCCTACTTTACTGACAGACAATGAATAATCCATGTGCCTACTTTACTGACAGACAGTGAATAATCCATGT
>CAXITT010000176.1:192022-349725 GCA_964033795.1 Lymnaea stagnalis
CCCCCCCCCCCCCCCGGTGACTTTTTATGAAAACCAACCTTAGAAAACAATTATTTGTGGACCAATGATGACAGGGACGACCTGGGCCAGGTTACATCCACAGACACATGTGTTGGCTGTAACAGCTGTAGGCACTTGTAATATTATAGCAAACGATCAATACCTAAACAATAACAGCAGAAACAGCAGCACCAAATAAACAAATGCTGTTGTGAATCAAATACAACTCGTAAGCATTTTTTTTCCTATGGAAAAATGAATGTGTTCGCGATTGCACCAGTGGGTCAACAACCCTGGGACCGTATCCGCCTGCGGCTTCTTGGTGGAACAGATTCGGCTCAATGTTTGAAACGTATCTATAATGACATTCAAGTAATGAGCCCTACCTGCGCCTCCCAAATTATTTTAATAATTGACAAAAATGGCTCCTCATTCAAATGAGGTTGCTGACATGAAGTCTTTTGGACTAAACTTACCACACACTTAACACAACTAGATTAAATAAAGGTTTTGGGCTAAACTTAACTTAAAATTAAATGAACAAAAGATGCGCTTAAATGAAGTTTTACGACTAAACTTGACTTACAAGTAACTTAACACTAGATGATTACATGAAGTTTTTGGACTAAACTTACCTTACAATTAACTGAACATAAGATGATTAAAAGAAGTTGTTGGACAATTCACTTCACAATATGATTACATGAAGTTTTTGGACTAAACTTACATTACAATTAACTGAACATAAGATGATTAAATGAAGTTGTTGGACAATTCACTTCACAAGATGATTACATGAAGTTTTTGGACTAAACTTACATTACAATTAACTGAACATAAGATGATTAAATGAAGTTGTTGGACAATTCAATTCACAATATGATTACATGAAGTTTTGGACTAAACTTACATTACAATTAACTGAACATAAGATGATTCTCGATCAGCGTAAGTCCAAGAACTAACGCCTTGTTCTGTCTTGAAGTACTTGGCGACTCCAACGGTGGAGGGGGTGGGGGAGGGGGGACACGTTATCGTCTGATTTATAGACCTGAGACCGGAGAGTGGCGGAAGGACGTTGGGGGTGGGAAGGGGGTGAAATAATATTCTTTATTCGCTGAGGCTAATTAAGCTGAGTTTGACGAGCACTCCGCCCCGTCGTTGATAGCACGTTATAAGCTTTGGTTACGCCCCGTTGTTGGTATCACGTTATAAGCTTTGGTATGCCCCGTAGTTGATATCACGTAATAAGTTTGGTACGCCTTGTAGTTAATATTATGTAGTAAGCTTTGGTACGCCCCGTAAATGATATCATCAAATAAGCTTTGGTACGCCCCGTAGTTGATATCATCAAATAAGCTTTGGTACGCCCCGTAGTTGATATCACCAAATAACCTTTGATACGCCCCGTAGTTGATATCATCAAATAAGCTTTGGTACGCCCCGTACTTGGTATCACGTAATAAGCTTTGGTACACCCCGTAGTTGATATCACGTAAAAAGCTTTGGTACGCCCCGTAGTTGGTATCGCGTAATAAGCTTTGGTACGCCCCGTAGCTGGTATCACGTAATAAGCTTTGGTACGACCCGTAGTTGGTATCACGTAATAAGCTTTGGTACGCCCCGTAGCTGGTATCACGTAATAAGCTTTGGTACGACCCGTAGTTGGTATCACGTAATAAGCTTTGGTACGCCCCGTAGCTGGTATCACGTAATAAGCTTTGGTACGACCCGTAGTTGGTATCACGTAATAAGCTTTGGTACGCCCCGTAGCTGGTATCACGTAATAAGCTTTGGTACACCCCGTAGTTGATATCACGTAAAAAGCTTTGGTACGCCCCGTAGTTGGTATCGCGTAATAAGCTTTGGTACACCCCGTAGTTGATATCACGTAAAAAGCTTTGGTACGCCCCGTAGTTGGTATCGCGTAATAAGCTTTGGTACGCCCCGTAGCTGGTATCACGTAATAAGCTTTGGTACGCCCCGTAGCTGGTATCACGTAATAAGCTTTGGTACGACCCGTAGTTGGTATCACGTAATGAGCTTTGGTACGACCCGTAGTTGGTATCAAGTATCAAGCTTTTCTTCCCGTTTCCTTGTTCAGTCGTCCGATAGCGCCACCAACTCTAAATTTTCTTGCTGTTACTTTACAATAAATCTCTAGATTTCCCGATCGTTTTCTAAATTGTTCCTTAGAAGCTCATTTGAGAATCAGACGTACACACTAAATTGGAGGTGGGACAATTCTGTAGTGTTTTCTTTTAAAACATAAAGAAAAAAAAACAAGACAAGTGACCTCCAATATCTCCAGTTGCTTCAGCATTGGAATGTTACTGAAATAAATCACTTTTAGCTGAACCACTCAATGGCTACTCTGGATCTACAAAGCTGAGATGCATTTAGTGGCGTAGGAAAGTGGGGGAGGGGGGGGCGGTGGGATGGTCTAAAGAAGGGGTCTAAAACTCGCGGCACGCGGGCCATTTGCGGCCCGCGAGACGATGTTTTGCGGCCCGCTACATGAGAGCAAAGTTTAGTGATTACGCGGACCGCGCGTTTTCCTCACCAATATATCGATAATGTGACCCTCCGTGACAGTTTCAGTCGAATTTGAGCGACTATTCTAAATCTGAATTGTATTAAAAAAAAGTTTGTATAGATTTGGACGTTGTTTATAATGGTAAAAACCGTTTTAAATCGGACTAGAAGTTTTTATTTTATAGCATTTTATGAAACAAATATTGCCTAGTATTGTTTTGAGAAAAGATAAACGTCAGTTAGAGGCTAATTTTCAACCATAATTGTGTAAATCGTAGCAATCTGACACTGTTTCAATGAATCCCTATTACAATTGCCGCTAGCATTTGCGAGGGAGGGAAATTCCGAGCCTGTCAGTTTGTTCACTTTCAAAGTAGGGTTAGTCAAAAAGGCCTTTCTACGATGAAAAAAAATCAAAACTCATAGTCCCTACAGTAGCATCTTCGCATCAATAATTCATAAATAGTACCTGCTCCTGCCTACTATTTAAAAAAATTTAACATTTAAAGCCTTCATGGAGAAAGATGGGTTGGTTGTTCCTGTACTAAGTAATTCCATATAGCTCATGGACTTGTCTTTCTTGTTGACATTACACAGGAGCTGAATGTACTCAACAAGAAGTTATAACACCAGGGGTATGCTTGTCAATGTTGCCTATGACAATGTCAGGGTATTCTGCACAAAACTTGTGTTATGGTTCTTCGAGAAACCTCTGCCATTACCCGACTTGCAAATTACTCATGGACTCGGGCACACCCTTCATCAGTACTAAGTAGACTGATGCCATTGCAAAGCTACAGGAAGAATTTGATCACATGTTTTTTAGACTTAAAGCACACAGAGCCACTGTTCAGCTTTTTGCTGACCCCGTCTCCTTTAACGTGGAAGATGCCCCACCATTTACGCTTCACATGGAGCTGATTGATTTTCAGTGCAATGCTAAGTTCAGGGAGGTGAATGGAAAAACAGACAAGCATGGAAAATGTATGAAAGCATTTCCTCCACATTCCCTGAGATTCCCAGATTGTTCAAGTGGATCATGTGCCTTTTTGGGATTACCTATCTGTATGAAAAGCTCTTATCCACTATGAACTTTAAAAAATCAAAGTTCAACGCCAAAATTACTGATGAGCATCTTCAAGCTATACTGAGGGCCTCAGTTGCTTCCTCCCTCAAGCCAAATGTTGCTCAGCTTAGTAAGAAGAAGCGTCTCCAGGTCTCTGGCAACGAGGAGTAGGAGGAAGAAAGGGAAGCCTATTTCTTGAGAACCCTCAATGTTATTAGTAGTTATTAATAAAGGCTGTGACAGTTGTATTTGATTGAATTTGTAATCGCTTTCTTGTGGAACACTTGATGCGGCCTAGTCTCACTCAGACTCTATCTTCTGCGGCTTCCGGATGATTTGAGTTTGAGACCCCCTGGTCTAAAGAATTGTGTTGGGCACTTAGCCAACCCGGGCGCATCATAGCTACGACCCTGGATACATTATATAATCAAAGGGACATGTCCCCCGGGAAACACTAACAACAAAATATAGGTCATGGTTATTGCCTTGACGCTGAAAAGTTGGTATAGAACTCTCCTATTGGGGCTAAGTTAGCCAATTCCATACCAACTATAGTTTGGTCATTTAAAAAAATCATACAGTGCTATAATATCTGTCAATGTAAATGTCCACATAATCCAGAGAAAAAAAATCCGTTAAAATTGTAATTGCAAAAACAAACAAAAAAAGACCCCAAAAAAACGTTAATTTTTTTTACTCGTTCCATTGCTTTAAATGTGCAAATTTTGTTATAGTGGCAAAAGTAACACGTGATTACTCCAATTCACTCCATTATCTTGAGATAATCATTATGTATTGCTGTAATCAAACGAAAAGAATCTCCGTTAAAAACTTAACGAACGGGAGTAAAATATAAACATATACTCTGCGCTTTTCTGCCCATTAACTTATTTTGTGCGGCACACCAGCATAATCTGGCGACGCATCATTATCCCACGGCGCACTGGTTGCAAAGCTCTGCTCAGCATTTGACCTCGTCCCTTCAGCTCATCTCATGAACTGGAACTTCAGAAGTGACCACTTAGAACTATTTTTGAGCAGCTCTAGAAATGTCAGCGCTTGTTACTGTTGTAGAGTTTAGAGTGACGACATCTTTGCATGTATCAGTGGTTCCCAAACAATTTCAGGCCTTGCGCCGCGTAAAGAAAACGAGAATACACAAATTTTCGCCCCGTCAAACTTCCTCTCTGTCAAAACTTCTCTCTGTCAAACCTTCTCCCTGTCACCGTTGATTCCGTAGCTATAATACTTTTCCCTCTGGTACATTTGGCATTACTCAAAAATCTGAAAGGCGTATATTTGAGAACAATGAAAAAGAAGTTTCAAACTTCAAACTTTGTTTTTAATACAGGCTTCATGAACGATACAAAATGCATACCCAATGTACATAACCCATTTATGAAGGGAAAATTATTTTTTATTTTTAAATTGACAGAAAATATAGAAAAATAAATTAACACACTTTTTAAAACACCGCGCCACGAACCTAACAAATAAAATACGCAAACAAACACAACATTCAGAATTTTTTTTAATTATGAGACATTTGCTAAAAAAATCAATCATCAATTAAAGAATGTCAATATAAATAACCATGCAAAGTTTCAAGTATGTAGCTCCAATACTTTTCCTCCTGATACATCAAACATCTGAGACAAAAATGAAAATGCTAAGTTGATATAAACTTAAAAATACATTGGAAAATGTTTATTTAAAAAATTAAGCGTTATTTGAGCAATATTAGACGCATTACATTCTGAACACACACCATTAATAAAAAAAAAACACAATTTAATAATATGGATAGAAAAGATAAAACATACATTAATGTATTTTCCCACAACCTCCAGCCTAATAAAAATAATATGATCAATAAATTATGTTAAAAAACATCAATTTTTATTTAGAGAATTTCAAAAGAAAAAAATGTGCACCGTTTGAAGCATGAAGTAATAATACTCTTCCTCGTGGTAGATCTGACGTCAGAATTAAAAAGAAAATCCTAAGTTGAGATGACACAAAAAAAAAAAGTTAAATTATGTTCATTTTAACAAATCACGCGCCTTTTAAACAATGTAAAGGTTGCATTGGTTATAAACATAATATAAAATTCATAAAAGTACCAAAATTTTAAAAAATTAAAAAACAGAGATGAAGATTATAAAACATTTTCTTTTATGAAATCCACTGTCCCTCGTCAGTTATAATCAATTAAATTTAGTAAAAAGAGCTTGAAAAGAATGAATTTAGTCATTAAAAATATCCAAATGTCTATATTATGTAAATAGAGTCAACGGAAAGATGCAGGCATATTTTCAATCTTATTGTTATATTACGTTTAACACTATCCCATATAACGTCCTTTTAAAAAAAAATGTAAAAAGTAAAATAAAATAATATGAAAAAGATTTTTCAAAAGATCATTATCAAACAAAGAAGAAAAAAAAGAGGCTGTAAATTTAATTGTTGATGAATTGCAATATTTGGCATGTATAACAAAATTAAAAAGAAAATTACTAAAATGCTTTAGAAATAAACATTGGAATAATCAAATTACATATTCAATTAAATAGTTTTTAATAATAAATTATTAGTAAAATATTCACAGAAGACAAAGTATCCATTCTGTATTCATCGCCTCATAGTCATAAACTTCTTTAGGGTGAAGAATACCGAGATATTCTTGTGTTGACATGGAATAAGTTTTGGCTCTCATTGACAAAGAAGGGCAGTCAGAACTTGTGTGTTTGATTTCTTTTAGCCCAATGAAGCGGTCGGCAAACTTATTAGTCAAAAGAGCCAAAAAATCAGCACCTGGGCGATTTTTTAAAAAAATTTAGAGACAAATTTCTTTTTAAGAACCCGTCGAGAACCATGTTTTTCGGAGTCAAAACCGATTTGTGGCCGACTGGCCGAGCCGCACTCAGGTCGCTAAAGAACCGCATGCGGCTCGCGAGCCGCGATTTGTCGACCACTGGCCTAATGCATCTCGGATGACGTCAACATGGTTAAAGGCCATGGACATATTTCAAATCTTTTGACCCTAACTTGGCTGTTTTCTCATCCTGTAGCTAATGTTCATATGTTCGTATAGTCGGGTAGTGCTTACGTAACTCACTGCAGGTCTGACTTGCATAAATAAACCAATGTTTTAAGGACATCAGCAATGGCAGTTATACCTGTTAAATTTGAACGTTTGCGATGTCTGTGACGTGACTGTTTGAATAGAATCTATCATTAGAGCACAATCACGAAAGACACTCGTTCCTTAATGTGCGGTGGGGAAAGGGGTTGAAGTCTAGACATTGCCAAGGAACACACACACAAAAGCCATATAGTCTCACGCCACAATTATTTTATTTGTTTTTGTCCAATAGTTATTCCGAATTTAGATTTATTACAAAAAAATTATGTAAAAGATATGTTTGTCCGTCAAAAAAATGAAAAGATTTAAAATACAAATCCATAAAAATTATTTCAATGAACTGGTGATGCTGGATATAAACAATGTGTAAAAATTTGCATAGAGAGTATCGTGAGACAAGTATGCGTGTGTAGTATACAGAATTTGGGACAACCATACGTGTGTAGTGGACAGAATATCATAATATGAGACAAATATACATGTGTAGTGGACAGAATATGGGATAAGTAAACATGTGTTGTGAGCTGAATATGGGACAAGTACACGTGTGTAGTGAGATGAATATGGTACAAGCGTACGTGTGTAGTGGAAAGAATATCAGAATATGGGACAAGTATGCGTGTGTAGTGGACAGCATATGGGACAAGTATACGTGTGTAGTGAGCTGAATATGGGATAGGCATACGTGTGTAGTGAGCTGAATATGGGACAAGCATACGTGTGTAGTGAGCTGAACATCTGATAAGCATAAATGTGTAGTGAGCTGAATATGGGATAAGCATACGTGTGTAGTGAGCTGAATATGGAACAAGTATACGTGTGTAGTGAGCTGAATATGGGATAAGCATACGTGTTCAGCCGCGTCATTAGGTTTCGTGTCACCAAGTCAGGTAAAACATGTTGTCGCCCCTATAGACCTCCACTTGGACCTCTTCGGAGTCTCATGTGTCATGTGGACACCCTGCGCCAGTGGCAAGCTGCTGCCATGACACCCTCCTCTGGTGGCAAACTCTTCTGGTGGCAGTTTTTCTCCGATGCATCCTGTCACGGCAACACCCTGTTCAAATGACAATGTGCTTCTGTGACAGCCTTCTCTGGTGACAGCCACGATCGTTTATGAAACTTTCTCAGGGGACCTCTGTTAAATGTGACATTGTTCCATCTTATGTGTGCGCTTTGTCTTACACGTACATTGTAAGCCCAGTCAAATTTCTAATACAAATAATATAATCCCATCATTGGAGTTCCCCCTGTTTTTATCTTTTGTACCAGCTTCTTTATAAGTGATCTGATAATAATAAAAATAATAAAGTTTATTTGAAAAAATAAATTGAACAAATCCTGGTCTGCTACTATAATAACATTGAAAAATCATGTTGCTATATAATAACATTGAAAAAAATTATGGTGCAATAATAACATTGAACAAATCATGGTGCTATAATAACATTGAAAAAAGTCATGGTGCTAAAATAACATTGAAAAAAATCATGGTGCTAAAATTACATTGAAAAATCATGGTGCTATATCACAACATTGAAAAAAATCATGGTGCAATAATAACATTGAACAAATCATGGTGCTATAATAACATTGAAAAAAATTATGGTGCAATAATAACATTGAACAAATCATGGTGCTATAATAACATTGAAAAAAGTCATGGTGCTAAAATAACATTGAAAAAAATCATGGTGCTAAAATTACATTGAAAAATCATGGTGCTATATAACAACATTGAAAAAAATCATGGTGCAATAATAACATTGAACAAATCATGGTGCTATAAACCATTGCACAAATAATGGTGCTATAAAACATTGCACAAATCATGGTGCTAAAATAACATTGAAAAAAATCATGGTGCTACAAACGATTGAACAAATAATGGTGCTATAAAACATTGCACAAATCATGGTGCTAAAATAACATTGAAAAAAATCATGGTGCTACAAACGATTGAACAAATAATGGTGCTATAAACCATTGCACAAATCATGGTGCTATAAAACATTGCACAAATCATGGTGCTAAAATAACATTGAAAAAAATCATGGTGCTACAAACGATTGAACAAATAATGGTGCTATAAAACATTGCACAAATCATGGTGCTATAAACCATTGAACAAATCATGGTGCTATAAAACATTGAACAAATCATGGTGCTATAATAACATTGAACAAATCATGGTGCTATAATAACATTGAACAAATCATGGTGCTATAATAACATTGAAAAAATCATGGTGCTATAATAACATTTTAAAAAATCATGGTGCTATAATAACATTGAAAAAATCATGGTCTATAATAACATTGAACAAATCATGGTGCTATAATAACATTGAACAAATCGTGGTGCTATAATAACATTAAAAAAAATCATGGTGCTATAATAACATTGAAAAAATCATGGTCTATAATAACATTGAACAAATCATGGTGCTATAATAACATTGAAAAAATCATGGTGCTATAATAACATTAAAAAAATCATGGTGCTATAATAACATTGAAAAAATCATGGTGCTATAATAACATTAAAAAAATCATGGTGCTATAATAACTTTGAACAAATCATGGTGCTATAATAACATTGAACAAATCATGGTGCTATAATAACATTGAAAAAATCATGGTGCTATAATAACATTAAAAAAAATCATGGTGCTATAATAAAATTGAAAAAATCATGGTCTATAATAACATTGAACAAATCATGGTCTATAATAACATTGAACAAATCGTGGTGCTATAATAACAATGAACAAATCATGGTGCTATAAACCATTGAACAAATCATGGTGGTATAATGACATTGAAAAAAAAAACTACTGTTGCTATAATAACATTGAAAAAAATAATTTTGTTTAAAATAACTGTTCAATTTCAATAAAATATCCCTCGGAAAGTCTGAGGTTTTGGTTATAGCCCTAATGCGATTTGAGGATGCGTTGAAACAACATTTGAAGCGATTACCAACGTATTGTAACTAAATATATTGTAATGAACTTTTATTGTTTCTTTCCTTTACATTTTCAGTGTAGAGCTGGCAAAAGTAAAAAAAAATTTTACGGCGCGAAGATAAAAATTTGAATTTACAACAAATGAAATGAAACAGTTTAACGAAAGTAAACATGGCTGGCGAGTATGGATTTTTTTAAAAAATTTACTCAATTTTAGTTTTTAAGTTGGAATGTCAAGATTAGCTACGCAAAAGGGCTACAAACATAAATAATCATGATTATACTAAGTTATAGAGATAATATTTTAAAAAAAAATAGTTTCCTATTGGAAAAGTAAATGTCAGTTAAGTTAATTTTTTTAAGACCTACGTTGAAAAAAAACAATTTTCCGCTCCTTCCAAAGTACCGCCAGGGCAGATGGTCCCGTTCGTCCTCCCCATGTTCGCCGTCACGGATCCAAAATTAGATCAACGTCTCTGTTAACTGATAATATTGATACTACAAGATTTTTTAGTATAAACGTATGGCCGTTTACTAGGAAGCACCCCAAGATAACTCGATTTTTACCACTCAAGCTTGCAAGCGTTAAATAAACTTAGCTTTGAACAAATAAATCTATCACTTAATTTATTTATTTTCCCCACTGTCATTTATAGTAGATCGTATTCTTCGTGTTCAATATAATGGGCCTATAACATGTAGCAATATCAGTGACGTGGCTAAGGTTGGTGTTACCCTGTGGTGTCACAGAACTCCCTCCGACTTTCACTTTCACGAAAGATTTCTTTCTGTTTAATTAAGTACCTTTTAAAACAATGACAAGAAAAAAAAATATTTTAAGGTCAGGAGGTAAATGTATTTAAGAAATGTAACGTTTACTTTGAATCGCCCGACCACATCATGTTTGGTATCAATGGAATGCTTGATTTCTCAGAATTTAGATAAACATTGCTTTTTGTCACTTACTAAAGATACCGAACACGTCAATACCCTTTCAATCATGGTAAAAACTGTGTTTTCTCTGATCCATCTAAAGGGTCACCACATTTCTGACGCATCAACCCTGAACTTTTAGTAAAGCAAGCATTTGGATTGGTTACATGCGTGGATAATTTACTTTAATAGGTTATCCTTTTATGAAATTTGGTTAGACCGAGCAGTGTGTGGTCTGTAAATATACAATTTTTTAAATTTGGTGTCGCCCCCCCCCCGGAGATGGTGTCGGTCATTGCCACCCGCAAACCCACCCCCCTCCCCCACCTGCTCCACTGACTAGCATTAAATAACACGTATGAACCAAATGAGAACATTTAGGAAACACAGATAAGAACGCAATGCAAAAAGCTAAGGCAACAATTACAATTTTGGCCTTTGAGTCATAATTGTAGCATGGACTTATAAACTTGATATATAGTAACACGTTACGTCTATTTTAATTGTTAAAGGGATTTATATTAAAAAAATAGATTTCCTTAAAAAACATGTGTTTGTAAAAATTTTGAATATTCATAATAGGCCTATTTGTCAATAAATTTAATTTACGTATGTTTGCACCACTGCCATAGATAGCCATTACGATTTCATTGTATTCCTTCAAAGTCATTGCATCTATCAAATAGGGCCGTCTTAGCAGCATCGGAGGCCCTGGACACAGGGTTTCTTTCAGGCATCTCTCCTGGGGGGGGGGGCACTGCCCCTTCCGGGGAAAGTCAAGTGCCCCCCCCCCCTAAGCAAAATGGGTAAAAACAATAGAACGATTATAATTTTTTTAAAATTAAAACGACTAAATTATCTTTTTTTTTATTTTAAAAAGAATAGTAACTGGAGCTTTATCCAATTACAAATAGTGGAATCTATTAAATATCGATATATTTCGTGATCCGTATATTTAAGGCTAATCTTGTTAAAGGCTGATAATATTCCATAAAAAAATATCGTACTGACCGCCTCTGATTATAAGCCGAAGTCTTACTTCAATTTGTTCGCACTTTCGTTATTTTTATTCATTTTTTTCTTCTTTTTTTATTCTCAAATGACTTTAAGACTTTAATAACATTGCATTAAAGTGCATTTACATCAAGATCAACGATTACAATTCTAATATTGCTTGCCAAGCATAAAACATACGCAGTCTATGTTCTAATTATATTTTATTAGTTGAGTTAGATAAAAATGAATAAAATGATATTTGACAACAAAATGTAGGAATTTAACGTTTGCATACAACTAGTCGACGGTTCGTCAATTATTTTAAATCGAATGCCTTTCTAATTTTTCTAATTTTGTAACACAGATTGGGGAACAACGGAGTAAAATGATGTTTTAAAATAAAATTT
This sequence comes from Lymnaea stagnalis, assembly GCA_964033795.1. Lineage (NCBI taxonomy): Eukaryota > Metazoa > Mollusca > Gastropoda > Lymnaeidae > Lymnaea > Lymnaea stagnalis. The sequence continues at coordinate 204,073 of CAXITT010000176.1, forward strand.
AAAAAACCTAGTCATTATTTATTAAATTTCACACGACTTTTCTCTCTTTAATAACAGAATAATAAACAATCTTCATCCGCCATTTGAACGCATTTTTTAAATTTCATTTTTTTTTTTTTTTTTGATTTTATTCATTGCTAAGTGAAAAAATTTAATTTTTTTTTTAATAAAAAGTTTTTTTTTTTTTTTTTAAAACAATCTTCATCCGCCATTTGAAAGTTTTTTTTAAATTTAATTTTTTTTTTTTTTTTAGATTTAATCCAGTGCAAGTAGAAAGAATATAATTTTTTTTTTACAAAAGAGTTTTTTTTTTCTTTTTGACTTGATAAAACTTGGAAATATCTAGAAATAAACGCATGGTTTTGGTTTTTCTTTTTCGTTCAACATGTAAAATTATTTAAGCAATTCTTTTTTGTTATACATACCTTTTTTTTAAGGAATTGTAATGTTTAAAAAAAATTGGATGGGGGGGGGGGGGTTAAGTAGCTTATCCCAAAAAACTTTTTAAAATAAACCTCATTACTACTCAGTAATAAAAAATATATTTGTATAATACACCTGGTCTTAAGCAGAGACGTTGCTGGTCTTTTTGTGACCCCCCTCTTCCCCCCCCCCTCGCGCTTTTCGCTACTTTGCAGTTTCCTTTTCTATCTAGAATAAGGATTGATAATTAAAAATATTTACAGCACAACCTATACTAAGCCCCATTCATTTGTACGGGCTGCAGAGCCAACACGATGAATATGAGGTCAAATGACATATTATACATAATATACGAACCAACTATTAGTCTGGAACGAGCGGTGAGTGTCTGCCCCGAGGATTCCGCCTGTAGGTTGATTTTGCTGCTCTACACTCCGGCATCCTTTCAATGTGTTCTGTCCAGGACAGTCTGATTTTTTTTTGAAGACTATGGGTGGGTCTTTGTGGAATTGATGTCTCTCTTGGTTTGTAGGGATTCCCCACAAAAATTTGTTTGTCAATCACCGGGCCATATGTTTTCCTGAGAATTCTCCTCTCCAATATATTGAGCAGGTTCTCTGCTTTTCTGGTAATCTCACTTGTGTAAGTTAAAGCTGGTCCTATGACATTGGTGTATATTGCCTTTTTTTGTTCCCCTAGAGAGGTTTTTTCTTCCTAGTAGCTTTTGTAGACTGAAATAAAAAAGGTTGCCTGATGTTATCCTTTCTTTCACCTCCGACATTATTTTATCATTCTCATTTATAGTCTCCCCTATAGATATTTGATAAAGATGGGGTGGTTGTTCCTGTACTAAGTGATCCCAATGGCTCATGGACTTGGTTTTTCTTGTTGACATTACACAGGAGCTGAATGTACTCAACAAGACGTTACAAGACCAAGGGTAGCTTTTCAGTGTTGCCTATGACAATGTCAGGACATTCTGCACAAAACTTGTGTTATGATTCTTAGAGAAACCTCTTCCATTTCCCAGCATGCAAAGTCCTCATGAACTCGGGCACACCATTCAGTAGTAACTTAGTAGTAAGTATACTGATTCCATTGCAAAGCTACAGAAAGAATTCGATCACATTTTTTAGACTTTCAAAACACAGAAAGCCACTTTTCAGCTTTTTGCTGACCCTTTCTCCTCTAATGTGCAAGATGCCCCGCGCGGGGAGCTGAAAAGAAAAACAGACAAGCAGAGACAGTTTATTGCATTGCCCTCCACCTTCCCTGAAATTTTTAGGTTGTTCAAGCGGATCATATGACTTTTCGGGAGTGCCTATCTGTGTGAAAAAAAACTCTTTTCCACTATGCACTTTAACAAGTCAAAGTTTAGGGCCAAACTTACTGATGAGGATCTTCAAGCTATAGGGTCTGAGGGTCTCAGTTGCTTCCTCACTCAAGCCAAAGTTGTTCAGCTGTGTAAAAAGAAGCGCTACCACGTTTCTGGCAACAGTGAGTAGGTGGAAGAAAGTGAATCTTAGATCTTGAGAACCCTTAATGTTACTATTTTTTATTTATAAATTTTGAGCAGATTGTAACAGTTGTACTTTAATGAATTTGTAATCGCTTTTTGGGGAATACTTGGTGCGGCCCAGTCTCACTCGGACTCTACCTCCTGCGGCCCCCTGATGATTTGAGTTTGAGACCCTTGATCTATAAATACTTTGGATTTTACAATTTTAATTTAAAATTAATTTAAATTGCTTTACAATTTTTTTAAATTAGTATGATAGCAGAAAATTTTGCAAAAGTGGAGGGTGGGGGCAAAATTAATTCAAAATAGACTCTTGAGTGCCTTTTGCTTTTATAATATAATTACAAACTAGAACAAATAACTATAATAATTTTTGTGGCTCTAATAGAGCCAATTGCCAATTATTATGCAAGTTTTGTGCTATCCTATAGACGGGGGAAATAATTGCCCCCCCCCCCCTTACCCCCCATTAAATCATAAATTATGAAAAATGTAATGTTATTTTTTTGTTGTTGCTCAATCAACTATTTTTAAAGTAAAATAGACTCTTTAGTTGCTTTTGCTTTTATAATATAATTACAAACTCGAACAAATAACTATAATAATTTTTGTGGCTCTAATAGAGCCAATTGCCAATTATTATGCAAGTTTTTTGCTATCCTATAGACGGGGGAAATAATTGCCCCCCCCCCCCCTTACCACGCATTAAATCATAAATTATGATAAATGTAATGTTATTTTTTTGTTGTTGCTCAGTCAACTATTTTTAAAGTTGAACAGAAAATACCGTAATGCATTACACAGTTATGTTACATAAGGGGCCGTCCATAAAGTACGTCACGCTCCGGGGTGGGGGTGGGTGGGTGTATCAAAGTGTTACAGTTTGTGACAGGGGGGAGGTGGGGGGTAAGGCCATGTGTGACGTCACACATTTATTTTTTAAACTTTTATTTCTAATTTATTTTTAATTTTTTTAGTAGAATTTAATAGCTTTAAAAATAATTTTCAAACATTTTTGTGAAATATTTGAATTAGTTTTATGTCAAAATAGCATGAAATGTGTATCTCCTGAATGTGTTGTTCACGATTCCTCTCGCTAGGTGCGCTAGTAACTATTATACTATTAAAGTCATTTTAATAATGTGATAGTTCTTTTAAGTGGAAATTGTATATTTTAATACAGTTTAATAGTGAAGTGTGTTTTAGATTAAATTTTAATTAGGTGTTAATTTTTTTTTTTAAGTTTTGTTCGAAAGTGTGACGTACTTGGGGGGGGGGTGTCCAAGATTTGTGAAAGGGGGAGGGGGGTTAAAATGGTCAAAAATAGCGTGACGTACCTACTTTGTGGACGGCCCCTAATGTCTGTGTAATCGTTGTATTCAGATGCTACATCAGTTTCCTCGGTAACTCACTTTAAACGGGATTTTGTAAGCATTTTTTTTTTTAAATTTGATCGAAGTTACTTAGGCCCTATGCCTATTTTTGTCGATAATTCAAAGATTACAATTTTAATACTAAAAAGTCGTTTTAAAAAAGATATTTAAAAAAAACTTGTTAAAAAGACTTTCTATCAAAGACAAGTTAAAATTCACTAAAAAGGTTAAAATAAGTTAACATTTCTAAAAATTTATTACGCAAAGAAATCTGTTTTGTTTTTTAAATTAACTCTTTATTTATATAAAAACGAAGTTATTATGTCAAGCCTTTGATCTTTATCTAATGGAAATTAAGATAATTCCATTTCCGGACAAATGAAAACACAATCGGCCCAATACTTGTAAGGTCACCTAACTCAATTTCGTCCCTAACTTTATGGGAACGCGTGTAATGAACGAATTTTCGTACGATTCTTCAACGATAGGAGATGAAATTGGCGAGAATACCCTTCGCTCTAGGCGTGACTTAGAAAAAGATTTGGATCTTCGTTTGAGCAACTTACCATCCTCACAACATCCTCCAGGACCAGGTACAGAAGCTGCTTGTAGGATTGCATGAGAAAATCTGAATTCTCTTCTGTACTTTAATATAGAATTAAATAATGCACAATTCGAACCCGGGTCCCTTTAAACTAAATGGCTATTTGGGTGTCATTTGTGGTAGTTTATTTTAGCGATCCCTTGCCTTATTTTAGTTAAACTGAAGAAGTAAGTTTGCCAACATAAAAAAGTATGACAGTATGATGATGTTGTCCATTCAGGACCATTCGGTAATCTTGCAGTTAAGGTGCGTATATTATTTCTGATCGAATTTCGTATTATGGCGTGTAAACTTACATGTATTCTTTATCAAATTTAGTCCAGATAGTATTAGTTAACACTAAACTGTACAGCACTAACTTTCAGTTTTCTTGTTATTGATTTTTACAGCCCTCATGCCCATTGGTACATAGCCGTTAGCATAAACAATCTCTCCATTTTCTTGTTTTTTTTAAAATACACCCTAAATTGCCTACATGCCAGATTGCAATTTTTCAACTGAAAGCATATTCACAAAAAAACGAAACAAGAAATTAAGATTTATAATAAATTTTACCCAAATTTTTTATTGATAGTTAACTTTTCAAACTAAAAGAAGGCACTTCGCTGAGATCCGGGAAATGCCGAAAACTGGTTAACGTGATTTCATTGTCTAAATAGCGACCTCCACTTTTTAACTTACAGAGAGTCTCATTGTTTACGACTTTCTTACTATTTATAGCCCTGCATGTAAATTATATTTCTGCCCACAGGTTAGACTTAGAGTTGACATGTTTTTTTTTTATTAGACACATTAGTCCCCAAAATAATTTTGGGGCTTCACTTTGAAAATTGATGTTAAAATAATGCTAATTTTACTTATTCTAATTTTTTGTGGGGAAATCTTATATCTCTTCATTCTTTATAGATAATGGCACTAATTACAACATATCCAAGGTGCAGGGCCGGCCTTTTGGGTATGCGACCTGTGCCCTCGCACAAGGTGCCTTGGCCATAGGTGCGTCTGGGGCGCCCAGTAAATATTTAAATTCCCTTAGTTTATTATAGTGAAGTGTGAATCTTGGATCCGGGGTCGAGAGAAACGGTATTCTAACTTTTCGTACAATCACTTTTCATACAATGAGTTTTCATGCAATGAAAGCTACATTCTTAATTTGGATACAGGGACAGGAAAGAGGGCCCCGAACAGGTGCTTCCTACAGGGCGAAAGTCTACCTAAGGCTTAACTTTGGCGCCCCTTATAAGTATAATCATTAAAGGAAAAAAACTAAAAACTATTTATTCGGTATTGAGTTTATTGCCTATGTTTTTGTTTTTTTAAAACAAACAATAAACAAAAACATTGGTAATAAACTCATTAATGAATAACTAGTTTTTTCCTTTAATGATTAACCTTATTATAAGGGGCGCCAAAGTTAAGCTTGCACAGGGCGCCAGAAACCGTCGGGCTGGCCCTGCAAGGTGTGTAAGGTTAGGCCCAGCGGTTTGGTCATAAATTTATCTGGTAATTTTAGTCACATGTCCCAAAAATTACCTATTATTGTCAATATTCGTTGCTACAGTAAATAACCTCATTTACTCTGGAAATCCAGGCTATTACCCCCATAATAACTCATTTAAAAATATAAACATAAATTAATAACACAAGTACATATTTTTAATATGATTTGATGCTTTTATTGAGGGATATTAGTTTAAGTAAGCCTTATTATTAAAATTAATAGTTAATTATTAGTTTTATATACTGGTACATACACACACATATATATATATATATATATATATATATATATATATAGAGAGAGAGAGAGAGAGATCTAGATTAGTATTTCTATTATATGTGTGGGGATAGCCCCACTCCAATATATATTTGTGTGACACATTTTTTATATATAATGATATATTATATATATACATATATACACACATATATATATATATATATATATATATATATATATATATATATAGAGAGAGAGAGAGAGAGGCCTAGAATAGTATTACTATTATAAGTGTAGGGCTAGCCCCACTCCAATAATTATTTGTAGGACCCATTATTCATATATAATGATATATTATGGTGATTCTTAAGGCATAAATTAAGTAAAAATGTACAAAAAATATTCACTTACCTTTGATGTTTAAATATCCTATATTTAATCACATATCACACTATTCCAAAAGAGAATTATTATATTATCCTCAATATTCTCAAAGAAAAAACACTTTCTGCCACATTAATCCAAGAATTTCATAAGTTATTACTAAAAACTAATCATAAGACATTGTAAATACCTTAAGCAAATGACTAGAACTTATTTTAAATTCTATCAACAGCCAAAGTTTATTCTAACAATACATGTTGAATTGTGAAACAACTTTACTAACTTAAAATAATTGACATACAATTTTTTTCATATTTACACATTCTTATGATATGTGACTAAATATATTTTTTAGAAAATTTTAAAATAAAAAGTGTAATCGTCAATTTTAACTCAATGAAACAAATAATCCCTTTATTATTAGTTTATACTTATAAATTTTTAACAATTCCACAGAAAATTTGAAATTAATATCTAAAGAATATTATTATTATTATGATTTTTGGGAAATTAAAAAACATATTTAGACATAATTAATTAATTAATCGAAGTGAGGCTAAGCCTTAAGCCTAAACTAAGAGTTTGATACCTTGTGCAAGTAACTACACATAAGCACTATGGTAGAAAATGTAATAGTAGTATCTGAGAAATATTACAAAGCATCAACTACATAATAAAATTTACATATTTTTTTATTGTTTTGTGTTATATTAAAAAAAAAGTGACATTGGTCTGGCGAATTGATCCCTTAGAATAATTTTGGCTTCCAAGGACTCAACTTTTTATTTAGGGTATGTGTATACACAATACAATCAACACTTCCTGTTTCTACCATTTTGAAAACAACACGCAATATTTTCCCGATAATCTATCAAAATATCTAATAAATCGCTGTAATTGTGTTGTTCAGTACTGGTATTTTTAAAATTAAAAAACCCAACTGAGACTGTGGTAGGCAAAGGGGCGATTGCGGGTTTTCTCTATTCTTCTTAAGTGTTCTTGTGAATTAAATATCTGAGCAATAGCCTGCAATATAGTCACTCAATCGTGCACTTGGCACTGTTTATTGAGAGTAAACTATAATAACCCGTCTACATGTAACAATAATATTTAAAGCAAAATGGCCAACATCAATGAAACTGAGTGAATAACAAATGTTCATAGGTTGATATTTTTACCTAATATCATTGAGTTATGGCAGTAGGATATTAACTCGAACTCTTCACTTTGTTAATTATTTGATTGATGATCCCATTATTTCACTGAATAAAATGCACATTAGGAAAAAATGAAAGTATAAATCAACTGGTATTTAAGATTTACAGTAGTATTATGTAAAAATACAATTCACAGAATACGGTCACAAAATGAGGTGGCGCAGTTCATACTACCAGTACATTCAATTTCATAGCTATCATAGACGTACCGTATAAAAGGACAACGAAATCACATTTTCATCTTGCTTTTTTTTTATTCATAGCTCATCCCCGAATATGTGTGGAGAGAAGCTTTGTGCTCTATCCATCATGTAATAAGCTTAGGGCTAATCTCACCCTGCTCATCACCGGCCTATTATTAATACTTCCTCATCCATTGACTATTTTGCTTTTTATATTTGTGAGAACTTTTGTGTTCATTTTATTTTTAGTACTACTACTTTTGATCGTTTTTTTTAAATTTATTCATAATTCATTAACATTTCTATTGCTTCAAAGAAGTGAAAATTATGTTGGCACATGTAATGTGTGAATTTAGTCTATCCTTAAACTATAGATATTTTATAGCCATAATCATTCTTTTCATTTCAGATCAGCTGCAAAAATTAGCAGGTCTAAGTGTAGGATTCTGTGCGTAAGTTGTTAAAGTTGTTTATAAAGAAGTTAATAGAAGCTACATATTTGATCAAATTTTTTTCTCTAGTTCATCAAATTATTTGTTTAATTTAATGTCATTGACATCTGCTGATGAAGATTTATAGATTATTCTTTTAAATGATTTCATTGCTTAACTGTTAGTGTTGGTTAGTTTTATACTGCCACTTTTTAAAATCTTAAATAATAAGCTCTAATAATTCTATTTTCATGTGGCATCAAAACTGTTTTTGTTTTTTTGGTTCACCATTTCAGACTTCCATTTAATGATATTGATACATGTATAATTTATTTGTCATAGCATATTTGCAGAGCAACTGTTGTCACATCCTTGCATAGTACTGAGAAGACAATGTCAAGTAAGTCAAAAACATAATTTCTATTGTAAGCTAAGATTTTAACAAGAAATAAATAAAACCTCTTTCATATTAATTATAAATTCTAGCAAAAATAATTTAAATATTACCGGACCAATGACCATTGTTCCAATAATACATTTTAAAAAAAAAAGGAACAACATATTGAAAAAAACATAACTTCTTAACAAAATTATAAATAGACGTATTATGTAAAAGAATATATAATCTGTGTTTGTTTATATTATTGTATTACAAATTTTAATGGAATTAAATTTTAGCACCTGTATAAATGCAGATTATGACTCATAATCTTTTTAATTGAGGATGAGTTTTTAGCATGAAACAAATAATGTTGTATTGTCTATCCAATCAACTTTATAAACCCAAATCAAAGGTAGTGTCGAAGAATATTTAAAATATTCATTAATTTTACGCTTTTCCTGTATCATTATAAAATTTAATACTTTATAGTTGTTAAGGAAGTTACGTTAACATAATTTGAAGAACAATTAGAAGGCCTCAGAAAAGTCTTGTTTTCAAGATTTGAAAAGACAGCGACAACAATGTTCAAGAAATAATATAATTTTTGTGTACTTGGTTCTAAAGACTGAACTCCTTTACTTTGATATGCTTCAGGTGCATCATGCTGGTTATTGGTACCACTTGACTCCAATTTCTCTTTTACAAACCTTGATAAATATTCAGAGGACACAGGTATTACAATTTTTGTCAAAATGCTTACTTTTAACATTTTAATTTATGCCATTTAAACCACTGGCCATATACTAAAGAGCTTAATTTAAAATCACTACCTTTTTCTGGGAGGAAAAGTATAATGTTAAATAGTCATTTAGGTAATTTGTTCTGAAACAAAGAAATTGTATTTTTTTTTCCTCCAGTATTTGTAAATATATATTCAATATAAATTGAAATGTTTATTCAAACTCATTAAAGTGTGTTGCATATGCGAATGAAATAGTCTTTAAAAAACTAATTGTAAGATTCTTTTCTTAGTAATAATGAAAAATTCAATAAAGTTCTCCTGTACATTCAGTGTTACAATAATGCATGTTCTTAAACAGAGTGATTTGGCCCAAAAACATGTGGGCTAACAGTGGCTTTGAGGCTAACAGTGGCTTTGAGGCTAACAGTAGCTTTGAGGCTAACAGTGGCTTTGAGGCTAACAGTGGCTTTGATGCTAACAGTGGCTTTGAGGCTAACAGTGGCTTTGAGGCTAATAGTAACACAGTAATGAAAGATCATGATTTGACTTAAGAGTTAATTTTATTTTCAAATGAATTAAGGGAGGCTATAAAAAGAACAAAAAAACGCTGCCTTAAAATTTTGACTAAAACTTTCCACTGTATTTTCAGGGAGGACTGGTATTATGGAAAGGCCTTGGAAGCGTTTATATTGTCCGTGGCATCGGTATGGTTTCTGAGACAGTGATTAGTGAATTGACATCTTTACCAAGGTGTGTTCATACCTTATTCTTATATTTCATTTCACAGCTTGAATGCAGTCCATCAATCTTTATCTTGTATTCTACCAACAGGTTTTACTCAACAGTTCATCATTTTAAAATACTACAGTACAGATTCATTAACTAGCCAAAGTATGAATGCTTAGAATAGTTGTGTTGTGTATTACATTTGAAAATTTCATTAGGACTGTTTAATAATGAGAAAGATTGTATCAGGAATGACTAGGTGAGCTGATATATTGAGTGTACGTCATTAGCTGCATTAGAAGCCAATAAATAAATACATTTTATTAAAGAGAACTTAGGGCAAATGGTATCTTAGGGTTTTGACAAAAAGTTTAGAATGTCGTATCTTTTAATTACTGTGTTTATTTTAGAGAAGCTCCAAGGCACAGTTCCTTAAAGAGGTTGGGAGGACATGTCGTTCTTAAAGGGTGAGTCTGCACAGTTCCTTAAAGAGGTTGGGAGGACATGTCGTTCTTAAAGGGTGTGTATGCACAGTTCCTTAAAGAGGTTGGGAGGACATGAGGCTCTTAAAGGGTGAGAATGCGTAGTTCCTTAAAGAGGTTGGAAGGACATGTCATTCTTAAAGGGTGAGTATGCACAGTTCCTTAAAGAGGTTGGGAGGACATGTCGTTCTTAAAGGGTGAGTATGCACAGTTCCTTAAAGAGGTTGGGTGGACATGTCATTTTTAAAGGGTGAGGATGCACAGTTCCTTAAAGAGGTTGGGTGGACATGTCGTTTTTAAAAGGGTGAAGATGCACAGTTCCTTAAAGAGGTTGGAAGGACCAGTCATTCTTAAAGGGTGAGTATGCACAGTTCCTTAAAGAGGTTGGGTGGACATGTCGTTTTTAAAGGGTGAGGATGCACAGTTCCTTAAAGAGGTTGGGAGGACATGTTGTTCTTAAAGGGTGAGTTTGCACAGTTTTTTGTCTTATTTAATAATTCTTAAATAAAATTCTTGAAATATCACAACGGCTGATCTTTGACTTTAACAGACCAGGCTACTCCTGGGTACCAACGCTTGACATGTCTTACCTACAGTGTTGTTGAGCCATGTTAGTTTTATGTGTAATAATTTAGCAATTAGCTTTCTTTTGTTCTGGTCAAAGTACCATATGTATGGTTATTATATGCACAGCACCTCTTTAATAATGGGACTGTAATGAAAAAAAAGCATTGTTTTAATGTTGGTTCCATAGAAAATCTTCAATTTTGAGAAGACAATAATGTTGTTATTAAGACATGTCAGCAGACTGACCAACTTGTCAATGTGTCTTATTTATTTATTTTAAACAGGATAATCTTTGCTGTGTTGACACCTTTCTTAGCTGCTAGTCTTGTTGAAACAGTTCAAGTAAGTTCCTGGCTTTCAGGCCACCTAAAATTATACCTAAAGCTTTTCCCGAACAACATGATGGGACTTAAGAGTTAACTTTATTTTCAAATGAATGAAGGGAGGATATAAAAAGAACCAAAAAAATTAATTTAATGTTGATTCAATGACTTGATGCATGTTTGTCTGTGATTGACATGCTAGTCATTGAGTTTTAAAAGTGTGTGCATAAAATAGGTGAATTAAGGTCAAGACTTAATCTATGACTTCACATTTATCAGCCATGGTGTTAATTGGCATTAACTATCAACAGAGTGATATCGCCAGTGAAAGACCAGGTGTGTTTGACATTCTTGTAGAGGCTGCAGCCCGCGTTAGTGCCTGGGGTGTCCCTCAGACATCCCGTCAGATTCCAGTGTGGCACCTGGCTCTGCCGACCATCATCTTTAGACTTTCCCATTACATTATCAACTCAATAGCTCAATTTACTGTGACCTCGGCAATGCATTTAGAGCAACAGGAAATAATGGTGAGTCCTTTTATAAATGTTAACATAATGTACTAACAGAAGTTCAATGTATAGTTTGGCATCTATACTAAATTCTAAATTTAGCATGGTTTCACATTTTAACAAAAAAAGTTTCATCACACAAAGCTTGATGACTGATTCTGCTATGGTAATGGAAGTTGTGTTTGTGTGGATTGCCTCCCTTGTGTCTTAGAGTTCAGTCCCAGTTCAAGCACCTTATCTTTTTGTATTTCATATCTAAAATAATTTTTAGTTAATAATTTTTGTGAGAGATTATGTAACAAATGTAGCAAGTGAAATTAAATATTAAAATGTAAAATCTCATGCAACAAGTGTCATTGAAACATGTGTCACAAGTTTCATTCAATTTAAAAGTATAAAATATCATACAAGTGTCATTAAAACATATTTCAAAGGTTTTCTTGGATATTAAAAAAAAAATAAAAATCATTTTAAAAAAACACCAGTGACACATAATAATATGTCACAAGTTTCATTACATACTGAAAGATAAAATAATCTTCAAAAATGTCATTTATTACAAGAGGCCATTTATTGTTTGTATGATTTTAAAAAGGTAATTTAAAATCATATAATTTCTGACTGGAGAATTCCTTTCTACTTATTTTTGTATCTAAAAAGGAACAGCCTGGTGAAAATGGCAGAGAACCTAGTGCCTATGAAACATACTTTCCCGAGTTACTGGCCACATTTACAGGAGGAATATTGGCTGACATGATAACTTTCCCAGTGGAGACAGTATTGCATCGTCTTTATGTGCAGGTATTAACCCCACCTGCTTTCTGCTACTACTTCCATTAAAAAACAATCATGACTTTAAACATCAGATTGGGGCTGAGGCTGAATCTATTAATGGGTGCGCAGATGGCTTGTCAGGCCAATTTTGGCATGAAATATTCTAGTGCAGAAGGTGCAGGGTATGGGGGACAACTCCAGGTACAAAGTTAACTCTTTTCTTGCTACATGTACTCTCAAGCAGCCATTTCCCAAACGTTCAAGTTTGCCGGCCTGATGGAGAAGTTTTTAAATTGCCACAGGCATCGATGCCAGATTGATTATTTATATCTTATTTTAATTTGACCATAAATATTCATGTTGTGGTGGCCGGCATCAAAAGGCTTAGAGGACATTGCTGGTCTGCGGACACCATTAGGGGAACACTGCTCTAAGCCTCAGTATTTAAAAGTATTTCAAGAACAACAACAAAATAATGCAGGCCATATATTCCCTCTATAAAATTTTGTTTAGTTAAGAGTAATCTCATAATTTTTAAAAAATAATGTTTTAGGGCAAATAGTTACTTAATTATTTTAATATTTGCATGACAGGTATATTAATATGCCGAAATAATAATCTGAATGGAAATATTTTTACCTAAAAAGATAGGATAAATTTCTTATGAGATATTGCCTGTATGTACTCTTCCAGGGGACGAGGACTATTATTGACAACACCGACACTGGACTGGGTGTGATCCCTATCAACACTCGCTACGATGGCTTTGTTGACTGTTTCCGATCCATTGTTGCAGAGGAGGGACTCCATGGCCTGTACCGTGGATTCGGTGCCTTGGTGCTACAGTATTCTATCCATGCACTCATTCTGAGGCTGGCCAAGTTCATGTTTGAGAAGTTGTCGCAAGAATTGAGAAATAGAAGATCCCAACCAGGGAGACAACCAAAGTTAGGTCCAGCAAACAGCAGATCCAAGTCATTAGAGTTTCGGAAATCTGATGGAGACAAAATATTTTGATGTAAGGCGTAGTCAATGTAAATTAAGATGTTGATTAACAGGAGCGCAAGTAGGTCTTTATCCAGAAGGCTTTCTTTTGAACATCTCTTATAAACTAGTATAAGATAAATCTCATTAAATACCCTTTTACCAAAATAAATTTTCATGGTAAATATTTTTTAATGCTCAGTGTTCAGTGTTAATTAACAAATAATGAATATATAATTTTTACAGTCATTAAAGATTGGCTTTTAAGGTTTTTCGACTTAAATAAAATAAGTGTTGCTTTATTTCTCTTTCAGATCTTCTGGAGATTGAAATTCAGTTATCGTCTGTGGTTTTCAGAAGACAAATATGTTGTTTATCAGTGACAAAGGACTGATAATGCTACAATGTGATATGTGCTAACCAGTCTTGTAGTTATTTGAGGCATAGAGCCTGCAGGAATTCCATCTCTTATAATATTAAAATTATTATTATAAAATAAGACTATTTTTGGCTGTTTGTTTCTAATTTTTCTAATTTTTGTGTACATCATTCATTTCTTTTTGATACTTAGATTTCCCTTTGTTTTAATTACTTCCCTTGGCAATTTCTATTTTTGTTATGAATTATTGTTCAAAAAAGTAATAAATTGAATTGTTAATACCTGAAAATGATGGACTGTCCACTGATCACAGACAATGGGGGCTGGAACTCTGATGCCAATGAGAAATGCTTAATAGTACAAACAACATTTTGAGTGGATATGTTTAGAACAGGCCTGCACAACATGCGGCCCGCGGGCTGAATGTGGCCTGCCAGCACCCACTTGGCGGCCCGCGAAGTAATGAAAAATTCTTTATTATTATTATTTTCTTAATAGCTTTCCCCCCCTGTCCTATCATCTTTCGGCCCGCACAAGTTTTTCATAAAGTATTATGGCCCGCCATACATTTTGAGTTGTGCAGGCCTGGTTTAAAACATTGATTGTTTAAAAATAATTAAAGAAGATTTTGTCTTCTTTCAAATGATGGCACAAATAAAAAAATAACTTAGATTTGTCATCATTGACATTATGTCATTGGTTTTTTTTTGCTGTCATTGTATCTATGTGTCAGTGTATCTTTGTGTCAGTGTAACTATCTTTACAGTTGAAGTAGATTTGTTAAGACGAGTCACACGCTCATGGTTACTACAGCTAGCAAAACTGTTTACTGTTTAACATCCTCAATGAGATTCATTGTCATGCAAATAAGTTATTCTTAAGGTGTTAATGATTTGCATCACTGGTCATCACAGACCTAACATTATTGTATGTGTACGTACTAGCTTTTTACAACACTCATAGCATAGGTCTGTAGTCTCTAAGTAGCATAGGTCTGTAGTCTCTAAGTAGCATAGGTCTGTAGTCTCTAAGTAGCATAGGTTTGTAGTCTCTAAGTAGCATAGGTCTGTAGTCCCTAATCATGAGAAGTGGAATAGGTCTGTAGTCCCTAAGTAGCATAGGTCTGTAGTCTCTAAGTAGCATAGGTCTGTAGTCTCTAAGTAGCATAGGTCTGTAGTCTCTAAGTAGCATAGGTCTGTAGTCTCTAAGTAGCATAGGTCTGTAGTCTCTAAGTAGCATAGGTCTGTATTCCCTAATCATGAGAAGTGGAATAGGTCTGTAGTCTCTAATCACAAGATTTGGTGTAAGTCTGAGGTGTCTGATCATGACAATTAATATTGTTTTTACTTAATTAGTTATCTCCATGCCTTCAATATGTGACATATCTGTGAATTACTCTGTAAGTTATGTTCTAAATTAATTTTGTTACTTAAACTTAAATTATTATGTGAATGTGTAATTTTACTCGTCAATAAGGAGACCCTTTCCATCAACTTAGCTTGAGATATAGATGTTTGGAAATTAATGTTCATATGATTAATGAGTGGCCATTAAGGTATGTTGTATTCATGAAGTAAATGTGATGAAATTAATTACTACATTAGTGCAATACATGTTTAGTATCAGATTTTTTTCTTGTTCAAATTCACTTTTAAAACCATTTCCATTTGTTGAGCTTTCAAGCGATGTCCTGTAATTTATTTCTGTACAAAGATGGAAGAAAATAAAGAATTTTTTTCACATTGATTGGTTTATCTATTCTTAAACTTATTGTTATTATTGTTATAATTTTTTTTTTTGTGTGTAGGAGTCGTCATTAATATTTGCCTCTTTCTGGCTGAAATAAAAAGTCTAAAATAGTTAAGTAATTTGTGCCAGTAAAAGCAGATTTGTTTTTTGTAACATGTTAAGGCTCACAGTGTATGCTCTCAGAACCTAGGTGTAGTGGAACAAGGCTCACTTTGCCAGGACCTGCCAATTTAAAACTATTTCTTTTCACAATGACAGCAACTTCAACAAGACCTTTCTTTTCGACAATATAAATATCTTTTATTGATGTAAAATAATGACAGCATAATAGCATTAATAACATGGTAGCGTGAATAAATAGTAGCATGAATAAAAATGGTAGCATTTAATATAAGTGTAAAAATAAAAAATGCTGCGCATTGTTAACTCATGTGGAATTGACTTCATAGTGAGATGAAATGTTACATGTAAACACAACCAGTTGAGCAGGGCAAGAGACCAGTGAAATATCCACAAGTCTTGAGCTCGAGGAAATCTTAACCCCTCATTCGTTCTTAAAAATTATCAGTACAAGTTTTAAGAAATAAATTATTTGATATACAAGAAATGGAATTAATATATAAATTATTCAAGCATTAAACATTTTAAACAAAAAAAAAAATAAAAAAAAAAATAAAAAGCAATTGATTCATGTTGTTGGTAGTTTTAAAGTACACGTTCAACATGTTCAACATGTACAATTAAAAATTATCAGTACAAGTTTTAAAAAATAAATTATTTGATATAAAAGAAATGGAATTAAAATATAAATTATTCAAACATTAAACATTTTAAACAAAAAAAAAAATAAAAAAAAAAATAAAAAGCAATTGATTCATGTTGTTGGTCGTTTTCAAGTACACGTTCAACATGTTCAACATGTACACAGCTAAAGGTAAGGAGCACGAAACACATTGGCCAAATGTTACCAAGTGATGGGCGTCCCGAGTGTGTCAGACGAGTTAATGTTTTAGAGCCACTGATGATACATTAGCAGCAACAACCAGTACATCTAAATATGTCCAAGTGTTGTTTTCACATTTTGATAATATTGAAACGTATTTTTTTTTTGTATTTTCTCTATGACATTAGTAGACCTCGGGAGCATTAGAAATGTTAACATGTGGCCATGGGCGTGGGATTCCTACCTTAGCAATAACTCACGAGCAATCAAATTTTCAGTTCTCTTTGAGATAATATCAGCTTTCTGGTAATGTCTAAGTCAACAGTTATTCAGTCTGTTTGAACGCGGATGTTAGACAGGAGTAACATCGACATAATCGAATGTTTTCGAATAGTCTACAAATAGCCTCGGCTCATCATCATTGACCTCCCCATCAACACTACCATCGTCCCTGGGGATGTTGTGTTCTTGACCACTGGACTCGGTGACGTCTTGTTGGTTATTTCCTGTGGTAACGTCTGCGGGGTCATTTTCTGATTGGCTGTCCCCTTCGAGTTTGCTGCCTGGTTGTCTGTTGTCTTCTGTTTCCTGTTGCACAACAATTGTTGGTTCATTCTCTTTCACGCCGGAAGGATAACCTTCCAGATTTGTGTTCACAACGTACTTATCGCTCTTGCCTTGTGTAACGATCACGTTTGCGACATTTGAGGAAGGCAACTGGATTTTCTTTCCATCCTTATCGTCAGAGTGACCAATTAACTTTTCACCTTTACTATCATTACATATCATGGCTTCCACGTCAAGCTTCATATCAATCATATGAACGTATCTTTCTATTCTAATCAAATTTTGTTTAAGGGGTTCAGAGGCTAACTTCTGTACAGCGGCCTCGTCCACCTTGCCGACGGCTACAACAATGACCTTGACATTCATCAGTTTTAGTCGGTCCACTTCAGTCTGGATCAGGTCCAAGTTTTGGGTCGCCGCATCTACAACCATCACCACGACCTTCTGTTCCGAGTCTGGAACTTGGCTGAACACATTCATCCTCAGCTTGCTCACCAGGCTAGGATAACCTACAGCGTACCTCCCTCTGATGCTAGAGAGCGCCTCTTGGAACTTGCTGAGACCTAACAGAGAAGTCCCTTCTCCAATACACGGCTGGGTCATGGTCCCAATCTTGACATGCGGTGCAACCACTTCAGCGTCGGCGGTGAACTTGGTCACGAGGTCATCCAAAATAAACTTGGAAGAAGCCGCAGAATGGAGATATTCGTACAGGAACATGACGTTTGTGGGGGATTTAGAGCATTCTGGAGAGAAAAAAACAACAAATCTTTGATATACATTGCGCTAGTAAGGAAACTAATTTTTTTTTTTTTAAACGTTAAACTTCTCTTAAAGTTTATTTTAAATGTATAAATACTTTAAATTATTGATATATTTTATTTGTTGCAAATTTAAATTATTTTATATGTTCAAAAGTTTAGCATAGAGTAAATCAGCTTACTGGGTTTCTTATTGGCCTCATCAGAAACGGCTTTACACGTCTTGACTGCCAGCAGCTGTGTGACGGACGACAGGGCCTTGAATTCGTCGACGTGGAACACAAAATCCTCATCAGGGTCGCTGGAGATATCCGACAGTTCTTTCGCGTCCACCTTGTCGCCCACGCCCACGGCAAACATGTACACGCCCCTCCTCCTGGCATCTGCCGCGGCCTCCGCCGTCTTGGCCGGGTACTGGGACTGACCGTCGGTGACCGTTATGATGATCTGGGCCACGCCGCCCCTGCCCTCGCTGGGCCCGAAACCTGTCTTGACGACGTAGCTGATGGCGTCACCGGTGTTTGTGCCGCCCGTCAGGTAGTCCACGTGTTCAGGCTGAAGTGCCGCTTTGAGTGATTCGATATTCTCGTGTGTGGCCAAGCCAAACTCGTGGTTCACCTAATATTCAAAGGTATAAAAGAAAGAAGACGATTAGTATATTAAATAGTTATGAAACAGTTTTTTAATACGTCAAAAATTTGTTGTTGTTTTTTTTATGACAACTATAAGAAAAAAACATTTTTTTTTAAACAACTAAGAAGTTGATTAAATAAATGAAATTGGTTCCACTATTTATACTGATGGTCGGGTGGCAAAGCCTATGGAGGTTGTAAGTCTGTTATATTATAGTATGAAATCTATGCATGACAAGTTATGGCTTACGTCATCTGAAAATGTGACAAGTCCAACTCTCGTGTGAAGAGGTGAGATGTGAAAAGAAGAGACGAGATCTCTGACGAAAGGCAAGACTCTGTCATGAAAGTGATGGATCCATACAGAAGATGAGGCGTCCAGTAGAAAGTAGATGTCGGCTGGTTTTCCTCTGCAACCTGTGTGACATTAAAAAAAAAAAAATCTGATATAGTATCGTAGTCTACGGTGATATCATTAGTCCTTGTGTTATGGAGATCTGTTGTGAACTGTTGTGAGATCTTGTCTTTGCGTGCATTGTATTACGTTACTTTCCAAGATGATATAAGTTAAAATTAGTTTAACAACTATAAGAGAGGGATTGGTGAAATAGACGAGAATCTCTTTACCTTCATCAAAACCATCATCTTGTGGAAGCTCCTCGGTGGTCTTGTAGGGTTTCTTTGTCGTTGCTTTCACAGTCGTGCTTGTAGGGGACGTTGCCGTTGTGGTGGTGGCGGTGGTGGTCGAAGGGGTAGTTGTTGTGGTGGGGGTTGAAGTGGTGGTTGGGGTAGTGGTTGAGGCGGTGGTTGGAGTGGTGGTTGGGGTAGTGGTTGAGGCGGTGGTTGAAGTGGTGGTTGGGGTAGTGGTTGAGGCGGTGGTTGAAGTGGTGGTTGGGGTAGTGGTTGAGGCGGTGGTTGAAGTGGTGGTTGGGGTAGTGGTTGTGGTGGTCGTTGGGGTGGTGGTTGAGGGGGTTGTTGTAGTTGTGGTGGTGGTCGATAACGTTGAGGTCATCACTGTGGTCGACAAAACTAAAATAAAGTAAACAATACTAAATTAAAACTTCAGCCTGAGACAGTATTCTATTCTCACAGACTTTCATGTCACACATTCCACAAGGCAATACTATCTAAAATCATTCCTTCCAGTATAGCTTAAATGCGTTCGCTTATGTACAAAATTTTCTTTACCATCACAGGTCGACTGTTTGAAACTCTTTTTGATGTTGTCCAAGGCGCGGAAGTCTGTGACCTGGAACACGAACTGTTTGACAGGCGATGACGCCATGGCGTAGAGCTCTTTGAAGTCCACACCGTTTCCGACTCCAATAGAAAAGATGTCCACACCTGAGGGAAATAAGTTTTCGTTTAGACATCGCAGGCAAAATCGACAAAATAGAAAGTAGACATTTAAAAAATTGCTTTAACCTTTAGAGACCTAGTCAACGGAAGTGAGATAAAAGAGAGGGAGAGAGAGAGAGAGAGAGAGAGAGAGAGATGGAGCGAGAGAGATAGAGAGAGACATAGCTAGACACAAAGAGAGAGAGAGCGTGATAGAGATACGGTAGAGTGAGGGAGAAAGAGAGAGACAGAGAGAAAGCGAGAGAAAGAAAGAGGGAGCTCAGAATAGAAGAAGTTCGTTCTCATAGTTACACATGTTAACATTTTCATAACTGACAATAGCAATTTATCAGCATCCAAAAATGTATAATCCACCTTCCGATATACAAAACGCCTCTCATTATTTATTTGACACGTGCTAATTGTCCCGGTATCTACCTCGTGCTTTCAGTGCCTTGGCTGCGTCCTCGGTTTTCTTCTTGTTAGCTGATCTGCCGTCAGTGAGTACTACGAGCAATTTGGCAACTCCTTCTCGGGCGCCATGTTCTGACGTCAGCATCGTTCTAGCGGCGTACTCCAACGCCTTATTGGTGTAGGTGTCGCCCCCACGAAACCTGATGGCGTCCACTGCCTTCAAGGTGTCGTTCACTGTCTGTAAGAGTGGGGGGAAAAAACGAGGTAATTTGCCGAAATCCTCACTCTCCCACTCAGTAACTTAAGGTTGATAATGAGATATTTTTTTATTTTTTTTATTTTTTTTTATAAATAAAAAGTATATGTTGAAAATACCATGCTATTTTTTCTTATGACAGATTAGACTTACATAAGCATTTGATTCATAAGATACTGTAGATTAAAACTTAATATTAAAGCTTACTGTAGAATAACAATTAACAGGAGAGCCAAATGGGGATAACTAATTTATTCGTCAAAAAAAAAAATGGCTTTGCAGGTTTTATTAAAAGACTTAGACTTTTATACATGTTCCATCTTTTAACATATTTCTACAATTTTAATGTCGGTCACTGTAGCAGAGAGACACAATAGTGCGATCCACAAACATACCTCGTATGTGTTGAGGTGGAACTCCAGGTATTCCCTGGTGCTGAACAGCAGGATGCCAACTCTCGTGTCCAGGGGACCAGGTCCGATATTGAAGGAAGCGATCACGTCTTTGAGAAACGTCTTCACGTGTTTGTTGAAGTGAACTGGCCATATGGAGGATGACGTGTCCACCACAAATATTATGTCTGCTGCTTGTTTGCACGGTCCGGTCATAAGAGATGGGCGGCTGGTGCTGTCCTGTAATGCAATTGAAACAATAGGTTCGGAGTAGTAAAAAACCAGGGACCAAAGCTGAGCTTGAACTGATTTAAAAAATCGTAAAAGCAAACGTTTTCTAGCAGAGGGCACTGGAGTCAATATTGTAAAATACATTAATAATACATGTTTAGTCAAGCGACAGATTTGTCAACCAAAGATGAGCCTCAAATTATGTCAATAAATAAGTCAGAAAGAATAAAGATTTCTTTAAATAAATCGAGTATTGGAATAATTCCTACCTGAATCAAGATTGTCAGACCGACGAAGAGAGGAATAAACTTGAGATGAATCATTTTCTGGTGCACTTTACCTGGATTATTATTTTTTTTTTTAAAGTTACCTGGAAAAATTCTAAAGGAATAAAACACAATAATATATGCCTAATGGTTATGCCAACTTTATCTTCACTACAGACGTAGTTAAGAGTTCTTTGCTCAACCGTTTTTGGTTTTGTGAAGGATGAATGAGGTGGTCATGGTTATATAGCCCCGGAGTAACGCCCACGGGGAACCCATTGAGAAAGTCCACAAGGATTGGCCACACTAATATCCCCGGCCCGAACGTTCCCACGAAACGGGGGCGAGATGTCGGAGAGACTTGGGTGGAATGAATGGGAGATGAGTGTTTAGTGATGTCACGGAATACACTTTTAGCGTGAGCTGACCTCAAGAGAAAGTAGGTCACTACGTCACACGAGCGCAGGGCTTTATTTTGACGCAGCATCTCTGAAAGATTCACTGGTGTCTCTATTATTAGCCAAGTTTACTTTCTTCATAATTTAGACATAATCTCTAAACGAGTATCTTCATTTAATGTTCCTAATTCGGAGGCAGACGTCTTAAAATTAATTATCTAAGATTTATTTGGTCAGCCCAAAAAATGCATGGTTTTATTCTTTAAAGAAATAATCTCTATTGACTGCTATAAGTTACATCTAATGCAAAAATTTGGACATATATACCAACTGGCAGGGGGTAGGGGGTATCAGCTGTTTGTATTGACTTGATCAGGACACAATCAGCTGTTGGTATTGACTTGATCACGACACAATCAGCTGTTGGTATTGACTTGATCAGGACACAATCAGCTGTTGGTATTGACTTGATCACGACACAATCAGCTGTTGGTATTGACTTGATCAGGTCACAATCAAGTGTTGGTATTGACTTGATCAGGTCACAATCAGCTATTGGTATTGACTTGATTGCGACACAATCAGCTGTTCGTATTGATTTGATCACGACACAATCAGCTGTTGGTATTGACTTGATCAGGTCACAATCAGCTGTTGGTATTGACTTGATCACGACACAATCAGCTGTTGGTATTGACTTGATCACGACACAATCAGCTGTTGGTATTGACTTGATCACGACACAATCAGCTGTTGGTATTGACTTGATCACGACACAATCAGCTGTTGGTATTGACTTGATCACGACACAATCAGCTGTTGGTATTAACTTGATCAGATCACAATCAAGTGTTGGTATTGACTTGATCAGGTCACAATCAGGTGTTGGTATTGACTTGATCAGGTCTCAATCAAGTGTTGGTATTGACTTGATCAGGTCACAATCAAGTGTTGGTATTGACTTGATCAGGTCACAATCAAGTGTTGGTATTGACTTGATCAGGTCACAATCAAGTGTTGGTATTGACTTGATCAGGTCACAATCAGGTGTTGGTATTGACTTGATCACGGCACAATCAGGTATTCCGACCTGGAATGGAATCATATTCTGGCCCATGGAGTGGTCAGAATATAATTTTCTAATACAAGTTTTTCATAAAAGTTTTTCGACGAATCTTTCCAAAAATCTGTTGTTTAAGAATGGAGTGGTCCTTTCAAGTTAATTCAGATTTGGAACACAGCCAGGTTTATCTTTATCCAGCTGAAACTCTTTTAACAGCGTTCTGATTCTGCGTAAATTGAAAACATGGGATTAACAAACTTGACTAGTATGGTGTCGGTCTTTTTAAAAAAATCATATTTTCAGCCATGCGATCAGGGCCTCGCAGACGCCGAGGCTACCAGGTAAATCAAGCGGGGCCCTGCCAGTATGGGGGTCCGAAGGACTCAATAGTTTTGTCTGTTTATAAAATTGTATTTGATGTTTAAAAAATTTTGAAAAATTTGCGTGGGTGGGGGAGGCAAAATCTGGATTTGCTTGAGGCACAAAAACTAGGGGTCGCAAAACCGGTCCCTTTTGCCAAAACCGGTATTTTCGATATTGAAGTTTACGAATACCGTAATCCCGGTATTTTCGAGATTTTCGATATTTAGAGAATTTTTAGTCGAGATTCGAGATTAGAGGTGAGGATTAATCAGGGCCGGCGCTAGGAGGGTGCGGGTCCTGGGCAAATTGAATTTTGCGGGGCCGTTGACGTTATATATTCCGCCGATAGGATATTAAGACACGTTATAGACATTTGACTATCGAATAACTCCGAATATTATGTTGACTGGATTAGGAACTATTAGTAGGCTTAGGTATATTATAAATATACTAAGGCAACGCGCGGCCCACTTCGCCGTCCCCCTACCGCCGGCCCTGGATTTATCAATGAAATAATAACATTCAGAAAAAATATCATATTTTGATTTTGAATAAGCTTTTAACAATAACACAAATGTTTAACTTCAGACTTTAATCAAACGAACAAAAATAATATTCTTAACTTTTTAATTTAAATAGTTTTATTAATCAATTACTAAAATAATTGGTGTTGTTTTAATCTTTGGTCAAATTTAAATAATGAAATAGTAGTTATGACAAACTGTATAATGTTTGGTCACTTAACTTTGACCGCAAATGGTTACAAAAGTAACCCGATGAAGAGAACACCCGCTCTGACTCCACACTGGTCGGAGGATAGACCTTAGGCTATCATATGCAGATTTTATACATTTTCCTTTTGAACATCCATTCTCAAATAAAGCCATTTCTATTTTTACCAATGTATCAATGTTTCCATCCTTTGGTCTGGAAGTATTATCCTGAGCCTGAAGTTTTTTTTGTATTTCAATTTCAAACTGTCTCTTAAGCTGCAGTGTGTCTTCAAGTTCATCATGCTTTTTAAAAAATGTTTTAATGTTTGGCTAGGTAAGTTACAGACAAACTAGGACATTCAGCCGGAGACAAAATAGCTCGAAAATCAATTATGAGGTGAATGTAAATTATTAATATTGTTATCACAAAATAGAAGTAGCATAATTTTTCTGTGTATTAAACTTAAGGTATTTGATGATCAAAGTACGGATTTACTCATATTTTTAAATATGTAGGTTTTTGGCATAATTAAAAGAAATCAAGCAATCAAACATTTTTGTTATTAAAAGTTGACCCCGTTATTTGAATGCAACGTGTTATTATTTCCATAAAAACTCTTAATGGAAGTCAAAATTCGATCTTCATTCGACTATACCAATCACTTATATGTCAATAATATGAAAACATTTACTTGCCAATCTTGTACCTTCTCTTCGAACTTGAGACACGTGGTGTGAGGGATTTGCATTAACTATGTATTGCTGTAACTACGACGTGGAAACTAAGAGAAACGATTTTAAAAAAATGTGAAAATGAAATCCCGGGATTATCGATTATAAATCCAATCCCGGTTTTTTCGAGCATCAATTATGGTCCGGTTTTCCGGTATTTTTGAATTTCGGGATCCCGGATTGCGACCCCTATCAAACACCCTGGGCTCTGCCCTGCCTACAATGTAAGTATATTGTGGACTTCCATTACCTGGGTTAGGGCGGGCATTATCAAAAGGAATTATTACCCTTTAATATTTCAAATGGTCACGTGCAATAACGACCTCTCTTTATTGGATATAGTTGAGAACGTATTAGACGTTACCATCTTGAATATTTTTAAGCTACAGGATTTTATCTAAAAATGCGCTATGTATTAAAATAATTACAACATTAAAAAATTGCAATCGTTGTTGTAATTTATAGTCAGTAGTCAATGCATTAGGGCCCATGGCCAATAGTCATTGCATTGTGGCCCATGGTCAGTAGTCATTGCATTGTGGCCCATGGTCAGTAGTCAATGCATTTGGCCCATGGTCAGTAGTCATTGCATTGTGGTCCATGGTCAGTAGTCATTGCATTGTGGCCCATGGTCAGTAGTCATTGCATTGTGGCCCATGGTCAGTAGTCATTGCATTGTAGCCCATGGTCAGTAGACATTGCATTGTGGTCCATCGTCAGTAGTCATTGCATTGTAGCCCATGGTCAGTAGCCATTGCATTCTCGCCAACTTTTTAGCCACGAGCTCAGTCAACCGGCTTGTGAATTTCTGAGTGAGGTACCTGGTTTCGTGGTTGATTGAACCGAGGATAGCAACAGGAATATAGATTAATTTGGCTACTACCAAGGTTGCGTTAAGCCAACTAAGACAGCTGTTTAATAAATTCGCTTCTATATAAGAACCTAAATATTAATTATAATACTTGACCCAAGCAGATAGACAAACAGACCAACAAACATGAAATCGATCTCGTTCAAACCATTTTGAAATACGCGGAGACAGGGATCGAAGAATGACATTGGAGTACTCAGCAGGACAGTCTAACTAAATATCACCGCGTAGACACTCAACTATCAATTTACGCAGTATCATTTTGAAATCAAATACCATCACGTGACTGGTCTGTGACACATTTGATCAAAGAAAATGTTTTATGATTCAAATTTGACCCTTAAATTATAACTCTTTTGAAAATGTACATTTTAAAATAAAAAACCTTACTTTGAAAAAATTAGATAGTGAAACAACAAAGACAATGGGAATGACAGTTACCGACAATGAAAATGAAATAAGGAACATGGCGGGGAAAACCAGAAGGAAGACAAAAGAAAACAAAGCATGTATCGGCAAAAAAGCCTTCTTTGTTTCCTAACTCTAAACACAAATAATCTTTTCATATGTCTCATCCTCCCCCAAATTAGAGTCTTTTCTCAATTACTCTGTCTCAATATATTTTCCGCACTCTCTCTCCCCATCCCTCTCTCTCTTTCCCTATCTCCCTCTCTCTCTCTCCCTTCCTCTCCCTCTCTTTTCCTCTCTCTCTCTCTTTCTCCCCCCTCTCACTCTCTTTCTCTCTCTATTTCTCGCAGTCTCTTTCTTTCTTCTTACAAGTGAAGGCTTCAATTACTATTTACGTGAAGGGAAGTCTCGTGACCGTATAAGGACATGTTTTAAAACATCTTTCAAGTACCCACTCAGGCGTTGTCCTGCTTTCACTTTGACGTGGGGGTTGTAAGGTTTGGGAGATTTAGAACCAGCCGCGCCGTTTCTTGGCGTCATATCATTATGTTGAGTGTCTTAAGTGCTTCTCTTCACTGTAAAACGGCCACACTCCAGTTTTGAACATCTCCTTGTTCATTATTTACAGTTGCAATAAAATTTAATTGTCTACAGTTTCCCCATGAACCAGTTCACACAACATGTACCCAATGTTAAATTAGATAAATATGGGTCGGGGGGGGGGGGGCAATAAATAATTATTGAACGAACTTTAAGAGACTTATTTTTTGTATCGTTTGGTAGAACCACCCATATGTGCACACTGTTTGTGTACAATGTCTCAAACACTACATGAGTTCTCCAATAAATAGCTATCAACTGAAAACATAACCATGCAGGCTTCAGTTTAATAGAAACATCCAAAAATGTGTTTTGACCCAATATAAATACAAATGCATCAGTTCAACCAGTGTTCATTTGCAACAGTTTAACCAGAGACAATTTGCATCTGTTTAACCAGAGATCAGTTTAACTAGAGATCAGTTTAACCATAGATCAGTTTAACCAGTGGCCATTTGCACCAGTTTAACCGAGACAATTTACATCTGTTTAACCAGTGTCACTTTGCATCTATTTAACCAGTGTGCATTTGCATCAGTTTAACCAGAGATCAGTTTAACCAGAGATCAGTTTAACCAGTGTCCATTTGCATCAGTTTAACCAGAGACTATTTGCATCAATTGAACCAGAAATCAAGTTAACCAGAGACCATTTGCATCAATTTAACCAGAAATCAGTTTAACCTGAGACTATTTGCATCAGTTTATTTGAAGATTCATGTCTCTTTTGTTAGCCATTTATTTTAACGAAATTTTTCTTTTGAGTGTTGAACGCACTACGTCATGATTTTGTTCAATGTGTCTATTCCATGTCTTTGTTCAATGTGTCTATCCTATGTGTTTGTTTAATGTGTCTATTCCATGTGTTTGTTCATTGTGTCTATTCCTTGCGTTTGTTCAATGTGTCTATTCCATGTGTTTGTTCAATGTGTCTATTCCATGCGTTTGTTCAATGTGTCTATTCCATGTCTTTGTTCAATGTGTCTATTCTATGTGTTTGTTTAATGTGTCTATTCCTTGTGTTTGTTTAATGTGTCTATTCCATGCGTTTGTTCAATGTGTCTATTCCATGCGTTTGTTCAATGTGTCTATTCCATGTGTTTGTTCAATGTGTCTATTCCATGTGTTTGTTCAATGTGTCTATTCCATGTGTTTGTTCAATGTGTCTATTCCATGTGTTTGTTCAATGTGTCCATTCCATGCGTTTGTTCACTGTGTCTATTCCATGTGTTTGTTTAATGTGTCTATTCCATGTGTTTGTTCAATGTGTCTATTCCATGTGTTTGTTCAATGTGTCTATTCCATGCGTTTGTTCACTGTGTCTATTCCATGTGTTTGTTTAATGTGTCTATTCCATGCGTTTGTTCAATGTGTCTATTAAATGCATTTGTTCAATGTGTCTATTCCATGTGTTTGTTCAATGTGTCTCCATCACACATGTCTGTAAAAATGTGTCTATGACATGTGTCTGTCTAAAGTGTCTATGACATATGTCCATCAAATGTTTCTCTATGACATGTATCCGTCCAATGCATCTATGACATGTGTCTGTCCAATGTGTCTATGAAACGTGTTTGTCCACCGTATCTATGACATGTGTTTGTTCCATGTGTCAATGAAGTGTGTTTGTCCTATGTGTCTATGAAATTTGTCTGTCCAATGTATCTATCAAATGTGTCTGTTCTGTGGGTCTTCATGCCACTTGTTTTTTGGGTCTGATACGTTCATACCAAATTATATTACGTGTGCTGAAGAAAGTATGTGTAACATAAGCTGTCTGGTCCCGTATGTATAACGTCGTGATGCACTAAGAGAAAGAAACACTCCTACAATTAAAATGATTTACGGTTTTCCTATTCATATTAGGTCTTCCAAGTACGTGTCTCGTCTATTTACATCACTTCTTTTAAGTTTTGTGTAGTGTGTGTGTCTATAATGGGAGGCTAACATTAATGTCGTCAACTTGGCGTTTCCGAGTATAACATTTTTTTATGCAATGCATGGCTAAAACAGTGACCAGTGAATTTTTATATCATGCACTTTGTTCTTCCCAACGACGCAGTTAATCACATACTTAGGGTCACTAAAGGTCAGTAAATCGGCGCTGGCATTTGAAAAAACCCAAGTGTTATCGGGATTTCCAAGGCGGGGATTGTAAGGCGACATTGTTGGGTTGAAAAGTGGGACTAAGAAGGATCCACTTAGTCCCATTGTGGGAGAAATGTCTATTTATATTGTGAAGAGGAAATTCAAGATTTTACAATAAAAAGAATTAGACAGGAACTGCACAAGGGAGTATCATTGTCTTTTTCTATCTTACAGTCGGTGGTGGTGTAGGAGACATGCAGTCGTATCTAGGAGGCATGCAGTCGTATGTAGGATGCAAGCAGTCGTATGTAGGATGCAAGAAGTCGTATGTAGGAGGCTTGCAGTCGTATCTAGGAGGCATGCAGTCGTATGTAGGATGCAAGCAGTCGTATGTAGGATGCAAGCAGTCGTATGTAGGAGGCATGCAGTCGTATCTAGGAGGCATGCAGTCGTATCTAGGAGGCATGCAGTCGTATGTAGGATGCAAGCAGTCGTATGTAGGATGCACGCAGTCGTATGTAGGATGCAAGCAGTCGTATGTAGGATGCAAGCAGTCGTATGTAGGTGGCATGCAATCGTATGTAGGATGCATGCAGTCGTATGTAGGATGCAATCAGTCGTATGTAGGATGAAAGCAGTCGTATGTAGGAGGCGTGCAGTCGTATGTAGGAGGCATGCAGTCGTATGTAGGAGGCGTGCAGTCGTATGTAGGAGGCATGAAGTCGTATGTAGGAGGCATGAAGTCGTATGTAGGAGGCATGAAGTCGTATGTAGGAGGCATGAAGTCGTATGTAGGAGGCATGAAGTCGTATGTAGGAGGCATGAAGTCGTATGTAGGAGGCATGCAGTCGTATGTAGGAGGCATGAAGTCGTATGTAGGAGGCATGCAGTCGTATGTAGGAGGCATGAAGTCGTATGTAGGAGGCATGCAGTCGTATGTAGGAGGCATGCAGTCGTATGTAGGAGGCATGAAGTCGTATGTAGAAGGCATGAAGTCGTATGTAGGAGGCATGCAGTCGTATGTAGGAGGCATGAAGTCGTATGTTGAGGGTTTGAAGTCATATGAAGGAGGCGTGAAGTCGTATGTAAGAGACGTTCTTTCGTATGTAGGAGAAAAGCAGTTCTGGTTCTGGTTCTGGCAGTGTTCGTTGCTGCATCCTTATACTGGAATCTGTGCAACGGTTGGGGGAAACGATGTTGCTATTCTAACAGCTCCTAGCTGATGCCAGGGCAGCCTTGAAGCTTTCGACCGATGTCGAGTCCTCAGCGGCATTGTCCAGGTGGTTCCAAGCAATTATTGTGCGTGGGAAGAATGCATGTTTCTACTGCACTGTGTTACACCGAGTCACAGTGAAACATTTGCTATTGTTTCGGGTGTAATTCTTTATGGGGTTGTCAGTGGTGAAATCAGTGTTCAGTGAGAGTTTTGCTCTGATCAATTGTCCCGGCTTCTGTGGGTTGATGTAGGTGTCTGCTGGGATGGCCGGCACCAGCCCCAAGACCACTTTATATAAGAATATCAGGCGGAGTCCCTCTCGTCTGTCTTTAAGGGAGGGGATGTCAAATCTTTTTAAGAGGCCAGTGACGAAGCCAGGAGTGGTAGTTTCGTAGTTGTGGGGTTTCACTGGAATGGCA
The DNA here is from genome assembly GCA_964033795.1 of Lymnaea stagnalis. Classification (NCBI taxonomy): domain Eukaryota; kingdom Metazoa; phylum Mollusca; class Gastropoda; family Lymnaeidae; genus Lymnaea; species Lymnaea stagnalis. The sequence continues at coordinate 234,213 of CAXITT010000176.1, forward strand.
ACGCAAGATGAAAGACGCACTGACCAGATCTTCTGATAGAATAAGAAACTGACCTCACCAATGAACTGAACGGTTATGTCTTATCAACAAACAGGGAGTTTTTCGACCTGCTTAATCTGCCCGATGCCACCAGTGTTGTTGTTTTGTTTTGTGGCTTTGGGGAAGGGGGGGGGAGAATTAGTTACTGCGGTTGGCCATTGGCACAAAACATCGGTCACTTCCCCTGAAAACTTAAGAACTGTACATATTTTATGGTATAGGGTCATACCGAAGTTTCATACAGTAAGCGTGAACCCCGGGATTATCCAGTGGTGATATTCAAATAAATCAACAATCAGTTTTTCTGCCCTAATGACTGCCTTAGGTATTAAAACCAATAATACTGAAATGTATTTTTTTTTGTTTCACACGATTAATATTTCAATAAGGACAGTTAAAAGAGGTACACGAAACTAAATTATGTTATTAAAAAAAATAGTTTTAAATGTTGATGAACAAATATCAAAGAATACCTGACGTTTAAACGACCACTTTATTTTAGAATGTTTACTTTGAGCGATCGGGATTCGAGTAAGTGTTGTTTAGATGGACGTTACAAGAGAGTAAGGAAACGCAAATTTGCGATTTCAACATTGGGTGGATACCCAGGCAGCAACTTCAGAAAGAACTCTGATTGAAGTGATTGAAGTGATTGAAGTGATTGAAGTGATTGAAGTGATTGAAGAGATTGAAGAGATTGAAGTGATTGAAGAGATTGAAGTGATTGAAGTGATTAAAGTGATTGAAGTGATTGAAGAGATTGAAGTGATTGAAGTGATTGAAGAGATTGAAGAGATTGAAGTGATTGAAGTGATTGAAGTGATTGAAGTGATTGAATTGATTGAAGTGATTGAATTGATTGAAGTGATTGAAGTGATTGAAGTTATTGCAATGGAAATATTTTCACATCCGTTACGCCAAACATAACCAAAAAACAAAAGGATGACTTATCGCTTCTGTCGAAATTGTGCGGACAAGCTGAATCCCAACACTGGATGTATCCGTTGGATGCGGACAAGCTGAATCCCAACACTGGATGTATCCGTTGGATGCGGACAAGCTGAATCCCAACACTGGATGTATCCGTTGGATGCGGACAAGCTGAATCCCAACACTGGATGTTTCCGTTGGATGCGGACAAGCTGAATCCCAACACTGGATGTATCCGTTGGATGCGGACAAGCTGAATCCCAACACTGGATGTATCCGTTGGATGCGAACAAGCTGAATCCCAACACTGGATGTATCCGTTGGATGCGAACAAGCTGAATCCCAACACTGGATGTATCCGTTGGACAACTCCAAGAAATACTTCATACTGATAAAGCCTTTCATAGTAGAGGATATTCAGCTCATCTGACCGGATGCAACCAGAAAGTCAATTGATGGATAAAAAAAAAAAATGAATGTTGTAGTGTTAAATCAAGTTTATGTGTAAGATATACTGCAATACCCAAAGTAATCCATTACGAAAAGTAAAGTGGAGCACAACGATAAACAAATAATAGATCCAGTTGAATGGGTTGTGCACATGACAGTGTCCGTGGAACAGATGAGCCTTTTCAGAAAACATAAAACTCTTAATTTTGGAAACCAATACAAATAAATCGTAACGTTTAAGTCAACCCGTTGCAACCCCCCCCCATCAACCCCTTGCGACCCACCATACCAACCCCTTGAAATCCACTACATCAGCCCCTGGCAAGCCACCACATCAACCCCTTGCGACCCACCACATCAACCCCTTGCGACCCACCACATCAACCCCTTGAAACCAACCACATCAAATCCTCGCAACCAACATCAATCCCTTGCAACCCACCACATCAAGCCCTTGAAACCCACCACATGGACCCCTGGCAAGCCACCACATCAACCCCATGCAGCAACCCCTCCACTGAGTACACACGATATAGCTATCAGCACTAAAGATATTATTTGAAAAAGTGCCACCTATATTTAGACAATATACATGTGATTACATTTTAACATTAACAAAAAAGAAAACAAATGAAGTTACCATTGAAGAAACCTAATATTAGTTTCTGAAAACGCTTCAACATCCTGCTTCAAATCAACACCACTCAGATTTATTAACGTTACAACTTTTTACTCAGGATGTGAAACTCCCGGGGAAAAGCAATTAATAGGCAAATCGAACTGCACAGGACAGTCTTCAAATTGCTCCCTTGAAATATATCAGTTATAAAAATAACCATTGTTTCGAATAGGGGTCGAGGCTTCCAGGATCTCGTGGGTATGATGCTCTTCTACTTTTCTTGTTGTTGTTATTATTATGGCAGGGGAAATCTTGCATGGGTTCCATCACTTTTTGTCCCATGTTTTCCCTTAAGTAGTCCACGTAGCTTGCATTTTGAATGTAGTCAGGGTTCTCAAACTCGCGGTCCACGGGCCATTTCTGAAGTGTCAAAGTGTCCTCTTTTTATAGCCATTTTCATTGTTTCTATAGATTAGTAGTTACTATCCTAGTGTCTCATTTGTATTTACTTAGTTTACATGTTTTAATAATTGTAAAGCGCTTAGAGCTTTATGATAAGCGCTATATAAAAATGCCTAAATAAATAAATAAATAAATATATAAAAACCAAAAATACAGATCTTTAATTAGATCTCCCTTCTCATTTCTTCAAAGGAAGTGTATGTGCATGTGTACGATGAATATGTAAAGTATGTCAATTTAAAAAAAGGATTTTCCAATTACCATAACACTCTCCAACCTGATCTGATATCCGACACACCTTCCCAGTTTCTCACACCGCTCGTCAGCCACCCTCTGGGCCACCGCCATTGCAGATATTCTACGTGGTTGGGTGCATACGATGTTGATGTTGCAGTTGGAATTTTGAAGAGCTTCGTCTAGAATGAACTGGGGGACTTGGGTGGTTTTACCACATCTGGTGAGGTCATCGATTGTTTCAATCATTAAAAACTGACTTCATCAGAATATATCAATGATTAAAAACTGACTTCATCAGATTATATTAATGATTAAAAACTGACTTCATCAGATTATATCAATGATTAAAAACTGACTTCATCAGATTATATTAATGTTTAAAAACTGACTTCATCAGATTATATCAATGATTAAAAACTGACTTCATCTGATTATTTCAATGATTTAAACTGACTGTGTCTGATTATTTCAATGATTAAAAACTGACTCCATGAAGTAGTTTAAAAGGTTTCGCACAAGAGCTGCCATTTCCTACTTGGTCACATATTTTAATAACTGAAAGGGGAAACAACAGGAAGTTCTTCTCATGAGAAAAGAAGCCGGCATCATGTGCAGGCCATGCAATCCTGTGATAAGGAAGGCCATCTGAAAACTGAAACCTGTTTACAGGGATCTAGGTATTCATTCTTTCAGGATTGTGCAGCAGATAAAACTATGCAACTTTCAACTGCAACTATTTGTTACTGTTTGATGGAGCTATTCAAAAAGCTATTCAATTTTGTTAGTTTTGAAAACATTGTAACGCCAGGATTCTAACAGATTGTGAAGCTGATATATGAATGCCAATTATTGTATAAAGCCACATATCAGTGACGACACAATAAAAATATCACATTGTGTTTTTAAAAAACACCGCTAACTCATTTGTGCTCAATGTGTTTCATATTGTTGATCTCACCTGGCATATAAAAAAATCCCTCTTTAAAGTCAAGGTGAATACTGAAGAAAAAATTGCCTCTTAAAAAAAAAGTAAATAAAAAATCTGGCCAAATTTTAAGTGCACAAATAATTATAAAAATTTATACAATTTTATTCTTTACTTAAAATGACTTTTAAAAAAAAAAAGTCTGCCACTAGGTGACCTGCTCCAAAATGTTAACAGCCAAATAGTAGAATATGAATGCCACACTGGCTGACACACAAAATGTTAACAGCAAAAGAGTAGAATATGAATGCCACACTGGCTGACACACAAAATGTTAACAGCAAAAGAGTAGAACATGAATGCCACACTGGCTGACACACAAAATGTTAACAGCAAAAGAGTAGAACATGAATGCCACACTGGCTGACACACAAAATGTTAACAGCAAAAGAGTAGAATATGAATGCCACACTGGCCGACACACAAAGGTTATATAGTATCGCACGCATGACCCAATCAAGAGAAAGTATTGGCTCTTGATAACAAATAACGTCTCCGTCCTCGTCCTACCCCGGGCCATCAGATGCTGTAAACCAAGCAGTTGACTCACCCTGTCATTCCACTGATAACCACAACTTGATTATGTTCAATCAGTGTCAGCAGTTCTTCTCTCATGTCCCATGCTGGCAATCTACGACGATCCGACTGCATACTTTGGTAATGTTTTGAGCTCTGGAAAATGTATCATTTTAAATGTCAAGGTCACCCTAAGGAATTCTACAAACTATTTGTAAAATTGTATCATCAAAACTAGTAAAGCATCAAAACTAGTTCACCATCAAAACTAGTGTATCATCAAAACTAGTATAGCATCAGAACTAGAATAACATCTAAAGTGTTTATTTTCTACTAGATAAGTATCAAATTCAAGCATCATTTAAATGAGACTAATTAAAATCAACTTAAAAATGAATATGCTCTATTTTAAATTTTTCTAATTAATCCATTTTTTTTAATGTCATAGCATTTATCCCTTTAAAATCTACTTACAAATGAAGGGTAGATATTTTCACATTTTTATCAATTAAACCATTATTTTTATGTCATGGTAATTATCATGTCTTGGTCAATAGCAAAAACTTTAAGCAATTTTAAATTTAACTGAAATCCTGCATTAAATAATGTTTGACTTTATATTTAGTTAGAGTGAGCGTCTGACAGCATTAGAGTCCCTAATTGTTTAGCATGCCATTGCTTTTTTGTGCTTGTGATTGTGTTCTGAGATACAGTTTGGAATTGTTCTGCCATGACAATCAGTCTCAAGAACTATCTGCACATAAATCTAAGTCTAACGTTTTATATACTGAGTGAATTTCATCATTTACTTTATATACTGGTTGGATCATATAAGTTATATACTGGTTGATAATATCATTTATAAAATGGTTGGATCATATAATTTATACATAGGTTGGATATCATTTATAGAATGGTTGGATCATATCATTTACACAATGGTTGGATAATTACAAACTGGTTGGATCATATAATGTATACATAGGTTGGATATCATTTATATAATGGTTGGATGGTATCATTTACACACTGGTTGGATCATATTGAGGAGCAAGCTTGCAAAAGGTACTAAGTCCAACCAAACTTATTTTTCAGGAAAGTGAATTTTGTGTTACAACTTAACCAGCATTTTGAAGGTAGCTCTACAGTTTCTATTTAAAATAAATGCATTTAGAGCCTTCTGAACGTTAAGATGAGAGATTCAAAATGTGTATTTTTATCAATAGATTAAGAAAAGGGCACTAACTAATTTTTTTCAAAAAACGGACTTAGTACCATTTGCAACTGGGCTCTTATAAACTTGTTGAAAAAAATGTTAGCACCTACTTTCTTATGGAAAAACTCTTCCTGCAAAATTTTGTTTTGTCTTTTCATTTCGATCGGATTGACTCGGACAGGCGTCACATCTTTCCTCTTCTGTGGCACGAAAATGTGTGGCGCCTCCTCTTCTCTCTTGACATCTTGATTGCTGCCGTGCCGCGTCAGTGTGCTCTCCAACCCGTGAGAGTCTTTATTTTGGTCATTTGTTTTTAGACTGGTGTCTGGTAATAGGGATTTCGGGTTGATCACCTTGACTTTGCAGGTCTGGGACATGGAAACAGGTTTACTTAAGGCAAGCGGTGGTAATGATATCAGCAGTTCCAGCTGTTCAACGTCCTCTAAAGCACTGACAAGGGAGAAAAGACAGGGGAGAGAGTCCCGAGCAGCCTCTTTGGCCTGAGCCATCAAAAACTGTGTGATGTGAAGGCGGGAGTGAGGAGGTAACTCTTCTATCACAGATGAAAATGCCAGCAGAGGCGGTTCGTTTGGATATTTATTTCCTTTGGGGAACCTAATTTCTATACTGTATGGAGATTTCTTGTCCTCCTCTAAGGCTTTTAAATTTGCATAAATCGGATGAGATAATTTTCTTAACTCCCCTGAGGTATCCAATGGCATCGCATGAGAAAAACGACAGTTATCCTTAAACTTGCACGAACCTTTCAAATAGAACGGACACAGTTTTCTATCAATGCTCTTCTCAGATTTTTTACTAGCCGAAGGCACGGCTCTTTGGCTCAGGAGCTGGCTCAATTCAGGCAGCTCTAAATTAAGCACCCACAATGTGTTTGGGATTCTCTCCTCAAAGGCGACGTCATAGATTGATTCCAACGCCATCTTCTCCTCATCCCGTGCAGCAAAAATGGCTTGATCCAGCTCAGAATCATCGGTGGTCTCAGAGACACTGAGCGTGATGTTGAACAGATCATTTAGCAGGTACTCAAGTGCAGCACCGACATCCCCGTCACATATTAGCAGAGCCTCTTGACAGTGCTCTGTGCTAAAGCCACACCTGTAGAAATGGTAGAACAGAAAGAACTTGGAATTGTTTTTTAAGAATATACTTATTAAAAGAATATACTTATTAGGGACGAATCTCAAAGAACTTGAGCACAACAAGATTAAAAATATACATTAATTATACTAAGCCATCATGAAAGATTGCCACCGACGGTTACCATATAGCCAGCAAGACTGTATAGGAAAAGCTAAATGAGTAGTGCAGAGAAGCTACAAGTTAGTAAAGGGAAAGCAATATGAGTAGTGCAGGGAAGCTACAAGGGAGTAAAGAGAAAACAATATGAGTAGTGCAAAGAAGCTACAAGGGAGTAAAGAGAAAACAATATGAGTAGTGCAAAGAAGCTACAAGGGAGTAAAGAGAAAACAATATGAGTAGTGCAGAGAAGCTACAAGGGAGTAAAGAGAAAACAATATGAGTAGTGCAGAGAAGCTACAAGGGAGTAAAGAGAAAACAATATGAGTAGTGCAGAGAAGCTACAAGGGAGTGGCCCATTTTGTCAACAAGTGTACACGATTCAGCTCATGATCCCATGCTGCAGAGATATTTTCCAACCAGAAGCACGTTGGTTGCACCAGTGACATAATTTTTAAATAAAAATCAGCTACAGTCGCATGTGGACAGATATTTATCCGATTACTTTTTTTTCTTAATTTAAACTTTTTTTTAAGGCTGTCAAAGACATAGTTTTATCTTGCCTTTGAAGTTTTTTTACTGCAAATATGTTCTCCTGTGAGACAGCCTGGACCAGTCCCCCTTTATGCGGTTGGGAAGACCAATCAAATCTTTTAGCATCTTGCACTACAAGTGTGCGGTCTGACAGCCAGTATTCATTCTCAGCTCTCGTGTCAAGTTCATCATACTCTTCATCATAATCCTCTTCATCCACTTTTTCCTCATCACTGCAGCAAGAAAATTATCTTTATAATTATACATTTTTATAACACTCAACCAACGCCTTAACCAATGGCTATCCCCTTCAACCTCTTAACCAATGGCTATCCCCTTCAACCTCTTAACCAATGGGTATCCCCTTCAACCTCTTAACCAATGGCTATCCCCTTCAACCTCTTAACCAATGGCTATCCCCTTCAACCTCTTAACCAATGGCTATCCCCTTCAACCTCTTAACCAATGGCTATCCCCTTCAACCTCTTAACCAATGGCTATCTCCTTCAACCTCTTAACCAATGGCTATCCCCTTCAACCCCTTAACCAATGGCTATCCCCTTCAACCTCTTAACCAATGGCTATCCCCTTCAACCTCTTAACCAATGGCTATCTCCTTCAACCTCTTAACCAATGGCTATCTCCTTCAACCTCTTAACCAATGGCTATCCCCTTCAACCTCTTAACCAATGGCTATCCCCTTCAACCTCTTAACCAATGGCTATCTCCTTCAACCTCTTAACCAATGGCTATCTCCTTCAACCTCTTAACCAATGGCTATCTCCTTCAACCTCTTAACCAATGGCTATCCCCTTCCCGCACGGACAGTTATCTTTAAGGATCAATATGTTCTGATAACGGACACATAATAATTTCCTATAGCTTGGTGGCAGAGCCATTGCATGACTTTTAAAAGCCCCCGCCACTTTTCTGTTTTGTGCCCCTGCAATGCTCCGTATGCTAGTGACGGAACAACTGCTTCTAAACTGCTTGTTCTGTTTACATTATAAATCTCTAAAACTTCCTGACTAGTGTACACTTTTCCCTTTAATAAACTTTTGAACAAGTAAAATACTATAAGAACAAATTAGAATTTAATTTACTGAATAAAAATCTGTACATTCCTTTCTCAAATTTAAGAAGTCTCAACCTGTGGGTCACAACCCCTTTGGGGGTTGCACGACCCTTTCCCAGGGGTCGCCTAAGACCATCTGAAAATATATATCCTTACAGCTATGAAGTAGCAACGAAATAATTGTGTTGTGGGGGCCGCACGACACAAGAAACTGTATTAAAGAGTCGCGGCATTAGAAAGGTTGAGAACCACTGTCTTGAATAGTATTTCAACCAGGACAAAACTCCTCACCTGTATGTACCATAATCACCATCATCTTCACGTAGTGACTGTAGCGTTTTCCTCACCATATCCTGGTTATCTGTACTCATAAACAGACGCTGCATTTCCAGCTTGACTTTAGGGGCAGAGCCTCTCCCCCGACCTCTTGTGCTGCTTGTGCCGGTGAAACTATATCTGTGGTAGCAAATAACTTACTCAGATTAAAGATAGACAGAAAATTTGATCATTTGAAAAGAAATCTATAAAGCTTGTAATTAACCAAGAAACATCATTGAGTTGATGATAAATCTACTAAAATATGACAGTGTGACTTAAACATGATAGTCTGAATTAAATATGACAGTCTGACTTCAACATGCCGCCAGTCAGCCCATTTCTTAACCATTAAAATGTCTATACTTACGCTGAAGCTTGGGTTGTCCTCCGCCCTTCGTCTGGCAAAGGGTTGGAATACGGGTCATTGACGCAAGGGCCGTCAATGGAGTCATCGTAGTCGATACCACCTTTTCTAGAAGATGACCACCCGCCACCTTTCCCACCCCGCGAGCCTCTCTGTCCTCCCCTTCCTCTTCCTATCAAGATAATGCATGGCCATAGGAAACAAAAAATATCATGAATATTGCCATTGTCTATAACTGAATGCACTCGCATGCAGCTGTGTAACTAGTGTTGTTTATTCTATGCAGCTGTGTAACTAGAGTTGTTTATTCTATGCAGCTGTGTAACTAGAGTTGTTCCTTCTATGTGGTAACTCATGTTGTCATCCTAACCCTTCCTATGGTCCTGATCACAAAGAAAACTATTCTAACAACATTTTAAATCAGTGGTGGCCAATGAACCAATGCGACGTCATTTTAATTTTTATCTCACTTAACTTTTTAAAATCAATTTGTTTTGTCAATTGAATGCAGAAAAAATAGTGATTATTAGTGATAAATCAGGCATCTGCTGGCGGCAATATTGGCCAGCAGGTTGGCCACCTTTGCTTTAAATGGTGTGTAGAGGATCTAACCTCTTTCCTGCAGCTTGCTTTGTCAAGAGTGCCCAGGCAGTGGAGCGGCACAAATAGACAGAAAATGACCCCCGTTGGCTATCTGTCACGAGAAAGCAAGCTTTCTGTCAGACATCAATTTCCGATATCTGAACTCCTTTTTGGGTTGGAGAGGGGATAATTAATGACTTGCCAACACCCAACCAACTGGTAACTGTTTACTTGGAATTGAAGATTGTATCATTCACACTGATGTGTAACCCTCAAAATTGTTACCCTTTAAACACATGAAGTGACATTATGTGACAGTGAAACCAGAACTATAACTCTTTCTATGGAGTTGGTAATGATTCCTACTTACATATAAATAAAATAATTGAAATTAGAAATAAAGTAGCTTACCTCGTTCACCTCTCCCTACTCCTCTAGTAAACTTTCCTCCTCCTCTATTAGGCTTTCCTCTCCGCTTGATGACTTTCTCCATTGTTAATGGTTAAATCATGCTGAATTCAAACTTTATTATGTGCTTCTGAATCCCAAATAACATTCACTTAGTCTTCACAACAGTCTTACTGTGATAAGTAACTGGGAAATATTTTGGATATTAGTCAACTGATTTATCATTGCAATATGCCAGGGTTTCCCAACATGGGATGTCGTGCACATACCCCAAGGGGAGAGAGGTGGCATTTCAGGGGGTGCAAAGGAAATGTGATTTAAGAACAGAGGACCATTTGACTTTCAAATTATCATATAGATGTTTAAATATTTTTTTTCATTTCTTCGTTGACAAAATAGGTCGAAACTTGATCGCTTAAGTTCTACAGTTCTCTAAGTTATTCATTAAACAAAATTATATCCTTTTTTAATTGTTCAATGCATTTTTACTTTTTGTAGGGGATGCATACTAATACTAGTAAAATAAAATTTGTAATGGTGCAAGACTAGTATAAACATTTGTAGGGGTGCAAAACAACAGGTTGGGAAACCCTGCAATAGGCACATTTATGAAGTTAAGTTATCAATAAAATTGGTCATGAGTCATGGCAACCAATTTTGCTGCCATTTAAAAAACACAGGTTGCGGAAATTGACAATTAATAGTAATAGGCTAGAAATAACGAAGTGGTTATGCCCAGCGGACTGCGTATAACCCTGAGAGTTATACGCAGTCGGCAAGTCACGTGAGGTCTATATTCTTCCTGTGTTACAGTATCGATCGATAAAGGTGCATGGTCATCAGGGTGACTGGGTGGTCAAATGGTATAAACTGAGCAAACCACAAGTTAGTGTTTTTGAGTTCAATTCCAGCCAAAGGCCTGCCATGAATACGTGTTAGTTGTTACGTTTGTTCTCGATAATGAAGCAAAAACAGCTTATTGTTTTACTTTTGTTTTGGCTAAAAAATGTTAAAACATGATAAGAATTTTTAACTTGACCAATGTAATGTTAATAATGTTATTCTTATAATTTTCAAATATATGTTTGTGTTGTTAGCATATATTTTGTGTTGTTAACTAATTTTGTGGCAGATAAAATCATGTTTCTCTGGTACAGTAATAAATATAATCAGGGGTGGAGAGTAGCAGTAAAAAATAGCTGTAGGGGCGGGGGTTCTGTAGAGGGGGCACTTTAAGTAATACTTTCACACAGTTATAGTTTTGCATGGAAGCGGAAAACTGTTACATTTAGGTCACCAAAAAAAAAAAAAATCATAAATGATATAGTTTTTTTTTAAATAAATAGAATGTATTTCCTGAATTAGTCAGTAAAACCAAGCACATGGTCATAGCAACATATAAAAACCTAATCAATCAGAATACAGAACTAGAATTAGACCATGGAAATGCCTTTTACAAAAATCATCTTCTTAGGCTTAGACTCTAAGAAATGTAGACTTTGACTTAGACTTATAATTATAATAGAAACAAGCAATAATACTAATAATAGTACTAATACTAATACTATTACTATCATTCAATATTAATTAAAATTAATTCAATTAAAATTTTACGTTAAACACATTAAAAGTTGTAGTTCAAAACAATCCATAATGCAGCTAATTACGCATAATACTTTTTGGTAAATTGCCAAACTAGCGGTAATAAACCTTATTTGGCTAAATTCCCAGCCGACTGTGTATAACCCTGAGAGTTATACGCAGTCGGCTGGGAATAACTCTCAGGGTTATGCGCAGTCGACAGCGTATAACTCTCAGGGTTACACGCAGCCGACTGCGTATAACGCATCCATAGAAATAATCATTATAAAATTCATAACAAAATTTTGGAAATGAAGTTGAAGTGTAGTTAGTAGTATGACTATCATTCATGAAACATTGAATTAATTTAATTTTTAATGTATGGGATTGTGGCCATTTTAAAGTCAAAAATGACTAACTTACTAACAGTGAACAGTAATAACTCTGTAGTCATAGATACTAATTCTATTGTGTAGGTTTTAGTCTTGAAGTAAGTCTTACACTGTCACTTATTACTTAGTGAGTAATGTAAGTTAGTCTCAGACAAAAATAATCAAGTTACAATTTCAATTACAAGTAGTAAGTAGCAGTAGATCAGTAGAGTGTTGAGTGTCAACCCCGAGTCTACGTCATCTATTATAATTTAAGATCCCCTGATTATTTTAAATAAAGGTTTATCATAAAGCATGTAACGATCTAATCGAATCTAAATTATAACGATGCTATTAACATGGTCTTGATGACTTGATGACAGTGACTGCACGAACTACGAAGACTAAATTTTAACAAACTCAACTGTCTCCAGTCGTTCCATCCAATGACTCAAATTGCTTAGGCCTATAGTTCAGGGCTGCCACTCACATTTTTAAAATTTCCCAAGATTTGGTGAACAAATTTCCCAAGATTTCCCAAGATCATAAAAATATGTAAGAGTTTTTTTTAAAAAGGGTTTTTCTATGTAATTAATGTAATAATAGATTGAATTAATGCCCCTGGAAAAACATGGTACATTAATTGTTTGAAATTAATTGAAAAAGACATTTTAAAAAATGTTTATCACATAAAAGAAACATACAATTTGTTTTTTTAAAATAATGTATAATCCAAAATATCAATACCCACTGAAGTTAGGCTACTAAATATTACCTCCGAATTCTCTGGTAAAAATATCATCTACAATACATGTGTAATAGAAGTCACTTGGAAACAAAGCTTACAAGGCTAATCAACACAGAATTCCTTTTACAAGGGCAAAAGGTTCTAATGTGTAATAGAAGTCACTTGGAAACAAAGCTTACAAGGCTAATCAACACAGAATTCCTTTTACAAGGGCAAAAGGTTCTTCATCAAAAAATGATTTTTCTTATTGTAAGTCTGTTGATTAGAAGTGGGGTTTGCAAAGCAATGAAGCAAAATTTATTAATTATAATTGTAGTTAAAATGGATTGATATTATTATGAAAACAATAAGTATTTTTATTTTTTTCTTGTAAATTTATATCATAACGATTTTTTCAACAAAATAACATACTTTTAAATGTATGGTTCATTTATAATCCTACAACGTAGGCCTATACTTTTAATGGCTTAGTTACCTGTGTTTCAATCCACAAATATTTTTTTCCAATTGATGAAAATTAGGCTGGATTTTTTACAGATGCATTATATTTTGAATACATTGTATGAGTAATTGAAATAATCAAATTTTACTATGGCATGGATCCTTGATTGAACACTACTATCGTTCACTCTTCGGCTTATACTGTTTTTCGTATGGTTGCTAATGTCTAATAAATAGCCTAATGATAAAGTTTCCGAGCCTCCCCCCCCCCTCTTTAATAAACAGTCAAAACCTGGATGTAATTTGTAAATCTTCATTTTTTTTAAAAAATAGAAGAGAAAATTGAATTTTTCTTTAATTATTAACTTTGTAACGATTCGCAATAATAATAACTTTAATATCAGGAGAGTTTTTATTTATTTGATGAGTGGATTTAAAATTTAAACCAGAATTTAATTTTCTTTAAATTAAAACAATTAATTTTTTGCTTTTGTTACTTTAAAAATTATTTTGCTTTATTTTCACTTTATTTTTTATCACATATTGTTGCGTTTTTTTCGAAAAATATAATAAAATTTTCCCACCAGTTAAGATTTCCCAAGGTTTTGCCTGATTTTCAAAATTATTCCCCAGATCCCAAGGGGGGTCGTGAATTCCCAAGATCTTGGGAAATCTCCCAAGGTGTGGTAGCCCTGCTATAGGTTACTAGTAAACAACAGTACAAAATCGGCTCCTTTAAAAAGAAAAATCGCATTTTAATAAATATATATATAAAATCTCATTTTAAGAAATAAGTAGTATTCGCTTCATTATGCTACACCTAGCTCAGGTCTCAAATAAAAACAAAAAATAAATTTTATCACGTATGTTGAAACAGCAAATAAATGACGTTACAAAAATTTTTTATAAAAAATCCTTTGATGTCAAGGAACTTTTAATTTCCGCAGCCATGGAAACACATCCATTTTCAAAACATTTTGACTTTAAAGTTTATGTTGTCAAAATGTTGAGTGGTTGCCCTAGTTGGGTAAAATTAATCTCTGATAAAGAATAATTATCAGCACCATGGAAATGGGATATATTTTAAATACTGCCTTGAGTATTGGTAGAGATAAAAGAATTGGAACTCTGCTTTTAATCCACACTTGCTTATTAAATTGTTTAAGATTTAGTTCAAGGTCTCCCAAAGGAAAGGGCTAATATTTTTGTATGGATATGATGCAGTGTTGATTAAAAAGTAAATGGCGCAACAAGATATGGTTAGCCTTGAAATGATCAGGCAAAGCCACTGTAGACTCATGAGTTCCTCAGGGTACAGTGCTGGGCCCCCTTCTCTTACTCTGTCATATAAACGACCTCCCTGATACTGTTTGCAGATGACTTGTCTTGTCTACAGAGAGAGGGCTGACAAATGGGGCATGAAATTTATCGAAACCAAATGCTACACAATGAGCATCTCAAGAAAAAAAACTAATACCTATATTTTCTCTCTAAACAAAACCATTCTCCAACAAGTATCAAATAATCCTTACCTTGGAATTCTCTTCTCGAATAATCTAAAATGGTCACCCCATATAAACAAAAATTTTTTAAAAAGCCAACTCCACACTTGGTTTCATTCGAAGAAATCTGCGCTACTGCCCAATATCGTGCAAACGAAATGCCTATTTCGCACTCGTCCGTCCGCTAATAGACTATGGTGCGATCATCTGGGACCCATACCTAACGCAAGACATGGACAAGATGGAGCGAATACAACACAATGCAGTGCACTTCATCGCAAGTGACTACAAATCCACCACTCCTGGCTTAGTCACTGATCTCTTAAAAAGATTTGACATCCCCTCCCTCAAAGACAGACGAGAAAAGCTCTGTTTAACAATCCTATATTAAGTGGTCACGGGGCTAATGCCGGCCATCCCAGCTAACACGTATCTCACCCCATAGAAGCCAGGTCGCTTGAACAGAGCCAAACGCTCAATAAACACTGACTTCACCTCTGACAACTCCATGAGCAGTTACACCCGGAACAATAGTAAATGCTTCACTGTGCCTCGGTCTAACACAGTCCAATATAAACAATCATTCTTCCCACGAACAATAGTTGCTTGGAACCAACTGGACAATGGGACTCGACATCAATCGAGAGTTTCAAGGCTGCCCTGGCACCCGCTAGGAGCCATTAGGATAGCCGCATCGTTTTCCAAACCGTTGCACATATGCCAGTACATGGATGCAGCAACGTAACCTATCATAATCAGAAAATGAAAAAAACATTACGAGTACAAAGGGAATATCAAGAAAAACAAATAGTTCATCACATCATATAATTGATTTATTTTCATAATATGCACACCAACACTCACTATAAGGACAAAAAGATTCCAGATACAAGTTACCGTACACAAACAGAAGGCAAAGTTTAACATTTCTGCCTTTAACTGTAATACATTATTATTTGCTTTAATAACTTGATAAGATATTCATAGCATGGACCTCTGCTTACAAATATACACCTATATCAAATTCGTCAATACCCAGGTACTATAAAAAAAATATGTATATATTTTGTTCCAGAAAACTTCTAGAAAAAGATAAATTTAAATTATGGTATGAGCCATTATAAAGTTTCTTTCATGAACTTTTACTTTTTTCATTTTTTTTTCCTTTATTTCTTTTGTTCCTTATTTACAAAATATTTTTTTTAAGTATTTTAGTTTATATACCATAATGTAATTTGTGATCTCATGGGCTGTGTACAGTGATCATCTTGCTTTTTGAACAAGTTGGTTAAATTTTGTCCAGATAGAATTTTATTTAACCTGCAAATGATTTTATAGAATTAATTGGTCAGATCAATCTAATAGAATTAATTGGTCCGATCAATCTAATAGAATTAATTGGTCCGATCAATCTAATAGAATTAATTGGTCCGATCAATCTAATAGAATTAATTGGTTCGATCAATCTAATAAGATTAATTGGTCTGATCAATCTACGAAGATCATCAAGTGAAGTGTTCAAACTGAAAAGGACAAAACTTATCCAAGGATTTCACTTTCTGTGGCTACAGCTTCGAAATTCCAGTACAGCACCCCCTTTTTGAAAAAAAGCTACAATATCTCTTGGGAGTTAAGTGAAAAATGTGTTATGTGTTTTATATTATTTATCCAACTGATAATGATTTTGATATTTGCTAAGCCAGTATGTCACAATTAATACAATACACAATTATGTGTATGAAAAATGTTTAATTCAACAATTCCATAAATACTTAACACATGTTAGCCTCAATTCATTAGATACATTCCCCATTATGTCCGTAGACCTCAAAGTATGCTCATTTTAGCTTCCATGTTAAAGAATACAGTTAGCCATAAAAAAATGCCTTCTACAACCCCCTATCCACTCTTTTTTTGTTTCTGTACCTCATGCATTTTTTCCCCAGAAGATTATCCTCCTAAAAATTGACAAATAGTAAAACAAATGTAAAAAAAAAAAAAAAAGGAAGATTCTAACATTTTTTAAAAAAAAAAAAAAAAAAAAAAAAAAGGGGAAAAAAAGGAAAACCAAAAAAAAAAAAAAAAAAAACTTTTTTTGTTTCTGTACCTCATGCATTTTTTCCCCAGAAAATTATCCTCCTAAAAATTGACAAATAGTAAAAAAAATGTAAAAAAAAAAAAAAAAGGAAGATTCTAACATTTTTTAAACAAAAAAAAAACATAAAGCTTATGGGGAAAACATGGAAACCCTACTCATGAATAAAGCAAGTGGATTTTGACTGTGAAAAATATTCCACTTGATAACATATTTCAAGTATTGAAATAAGAGTGAAGTATGTTAACCATAATAGTCTTTATTATCATACTAACAATGACACAGTACATTACA
The DNA here is from genome assembly GCA_964033795.1 of Lymnaea stagnalis. Taxonomy (NCBI): domain Eukaryota; kingdom Metazoa; phylum Mollusca; class Gastropoda; family Lymnaeidae; genus Lymnaea; species Lymnaea stagnalis. The sequence goes on from CAXITT010000176.1 coordinate 251,237, forward strand.
CTGCAGAGTCTTCTTAATAAATGTATACCACATTATAAATTAAAATAATCTCATATAACCAGATCAAAACACATCTTCTTAATAAATAAATGTAAAAATATGAGAAAAGCAAATGGTTCTTTAAAAAAGTTTTGAAACACTATCCCCCAACCCAAACCAATTTGATTGTCATTTGTAACTAATTTAATTGAAATTATGTATGTGTATGTATATATATATAATATAAACACACACACATTTATATATATTTGTTGCTTTAAAAAAATTCACCTCATTTAATTTAATAATAATTTAATTATCTGCAGTTTTATTTGGACTTGCAATACTAAGTGCAGCCAACCTAAATGCAATTTCACCCGAGTCCTTAAGCATACACCAAATGTGTGACTAGAATAATAAAAATGGTGGCTAGGCCCAGTTTAAAATAAGCAAGTCACAAAACATTCTAATAAAAAAAGTCTAATGTAATTAAGACAATTTACAGAATAACTTATCAAGGGAAATGTTTTTTGGTGCAGGATTGCTAGACAAGTGTGCAAAGTGTGTGCTATTCAACAGCAATAAATGAGTGTTTTCTAGTGACACCATGTGAACTATTTACAGCTCATTCAAACTCATATCATCTTGTGGTGTGTAGTCATGGTAACACTAATGATGTCATTCATGAATTAAGCTTCAGTTAACCCAGAGATTTTAATAATTGGAATTGGAATTCCCATGTGTGGCCATAAAATGCTTGGAATTTCAAGTTGACCTTTTAAAAAATAGTTAATTTTAGTTAAGGGTGAGCGTTTTATTTTTTCATTGATGAAATGCAACTTGGTTTCAATTACTGCCTCAAAAACAACATTTATCAACACGAAATAGTTGATCATTCCATCCCAATGTTTGGCAGGGGCAGAGTCACCTAGTGAACTGCTTTTATTTTTATAAAACAACCTGGAATGACTTATCTGGCACCAGTTCTGATGCACAAAAACTTAATCCAAATAATTTACATCTCAAAATAAAAAAAATATTTTAAAAAAAAAAACATTATCTCTTGCACCCTAATTTTTGTTAATTTTAATAAGTATTGTAGTAGAGCTGTTGAAAATCCCATGTGAAGTATTTGAAAAGTAAAATTTGTTGTTTGTTTCTCCTGCTTTTTACCATTCCTCGTAAATATCACACAAGTAAAATTCTTTAATATGACAATATTATTGAAATATTGGTTTGAAAATAAAAATTAATAAATGCAGTTTTTAAAATTTTATTTTGTGGGTGTGGGGTGTGAGCGTGCATATACAATTTATAAATAGAATTTAATAAAAATGTTCTGCAATTAAGTCTGACCAAAAAATGCATGTGAAAATAAATGCTGATGACTGATATTCACTCATATTAATATTTATATGATTATACATTAAACACAGTTCTTTAAGCTGACAGATGAGCACTCAATTCTGTTTTTTAAAATTTGAAGGCAACAAAGTAAAATTATATGAAGATTTAATTTAAAATTGTACCATCTAAACTTTCATTGTGTCATCTATGAGATTCTGGATCAAAAATTCATTCATTTGTAAATTACATGTTATACCTGAATAACTGAACAAAATAATAGGATTTACAATAATTTTAGTAGCAATATTTAACTTAAAAGAACTTACTGGAAGATTTCTATGTGTAAACTGATTGGTAAAGACTAGAATTGCCGCTTCAAATCATTAAAATGACTTCACATTTCTACTATTTAAAATTTGGAGATTAAAAATATGTTACAATTCAAGACACTTTAATAAGTTACATGCACACAAAAAGAAAACAACGTTTTTCCCCCGCAAAGAAACAAAGATCAGTGAGCAATGGAGCTCAGGAAAATGATTATCGTAACTGAACTACAGACTTAGTAACATTGGTAGACAATGTGGTTGTTATTTCTGAAATGTCATCTCAACCAAAATTGCCAGATTGTGGTTGGTAATATGACAAATCATCATAATATAGTTCCAGGCTGGAGCAAAGTAGTTTATACAATTAAAATGTTGCCATAAACATTGAAAGACACATTCACCGCAGAAGAGACTAACTTTAAAATATTACGTTACTAATAATCAATGTAAACTTGATGTGGATTTGACAGTCATATTGCTATTTCAATTGTGTAAAGAGTACTAAATCCTCTCCGCTATCTGAAAATCAAGATTCTTGACAGATTTAAGATTCTGCCCTGGCACGCCCTTAAAAGGTTTACATTTCATTAAAAGGTAACAAAAGAATTTCTTTGAGAAAGAAACTGAAAGTATCATTTTGAACACGGTTTAAAAATACAAACAAAAATAACAAAAAGCAAGAAATATTCTTAAATGATAAATCAGTTGCACAAAAATAAAAAATATATGCTTAAGAATAGGATTTGCTAAGAGTATATAAACACATGGCCTATCATAATTAAATACTGTCAATAAATATAATATGATGCATTATTTGGCATGCTCCTCCCACAACCAGACCACGGGTCTAGATAAATACTGTACATTTATACACATCTAAAGTAAGAAAGACATTCGTACAAAATTTATTTTTCCTTTTTTTTCCCTTTTTTTTTTTTCAAAATAAGTTTGATGCATTTGAAAATGGACCAAGCTTGATGGAGACAACAGACAAGAATCCACTACTTTTACCATAAGGTTCATATGAGTTCACATTAACATTCATTGGTTTTAAAAAGAAAGATCTTATTAAAAAACTATCCTCTTTTTTTAGCTCACATAAATGTGTCTTTGTGACAGTATAAGTTTAACGCATCATCCAGAATAAACTAGTACCGGTAAACTAAGAATTTAGCAATGCACTGCTTCTCATTTTTTTCTTTTAATCAATGTATTAATAAAAAAAACTTCAAACATGAGCCATCTCTTTTACCTTCCAATACCAAAAAGCCTGAGCAAATATTGTTTATCGAAATTTAAAATGTTGCAACCACCTCTTTTAATGCTCCATTGTTTTAATATAACTTTCCCAAATCAAGTATTTTTTTTTTTTTACATTTTCAAAGGATAATTTTAAAATGAAATTATACATTTTCAGTGCAATATTTATTAATTTTTTAAGTACCTAAATAGAAGACATGACGAATAGATATAATCATATTACTTTATACTCATTTTTGTTCCTCTTGAATCACAACTAATTTCAATATTTATAATTTGAGATTCAGGAAACAGGTTCCAGCAGATCTACTGATGTGCTCACAATCTTCCTCAACCCCCATCATTTTTGGGTGGTTGGCAGGCATTTTAAAAGGATAATAGTTGATAGCAAATAACAGATTATTCAAATTAAAAATTGTAAAACAATATAAATATATATAATTTTATATAAACTTTGATAGAATGCTGATAACCTTAGAACTGTATTCATTAAAATGTTAAGCTTCAAAAGATTTTTTTTTAAATTTAAAAAAAAGACTGATAAATTATTAATATTTATTGTGTCTTAAAAAGTTGGGCAAATAGCCAATTTTCAAAATATCATTAGCTTTATAAAATGTTTGAGGTGATGCTAGAAAAGAGCAGCATCACCTGGAGCCAATGTACAAACTAATCAAATATTTGAAACTGGAATGATTATGTTCACAGCTTTGTATGTATCTCCAAGACTACAGGAGATTTGGGATCAAACTTATACAATAGAGGTGATGGAGCCATTGTCACAACATATTCACATCCAGCTGCATCAAAATAAGGTTTGGAAACCTTCCATACCACGATCATTAAAAACTAACAAGAAATGTCACCCTCGTCACAATCTCATGCACCAAGTGCATTCGTCAAAGTTACTTAATAAATATGTTGCTTTTTATTTGTTTTTTTATTAGTTTATTCAAAAGATTTTTAAAAAGAGCATTTAGTGATAAACATTGCTTGGCTTCAAAATTAATAATTTAAGATATTTTAAGATCACAATTTGAAAAATGTAGGCTCTGCACATTTTAAAAAGCCACTGTGTGTCAAAGGACAGAAGTACAGATTGCTACTTTAAATTTTTACCACCTAAATGAAGCTAAATTTGCATATTTTTAGGTAGATTTAATCTCTCAACTGAGGGAATCAGATTTGCCAATATATAAAAGCCTCAGTGTGTCATAAATCTGATAGTGAGGACATTAAATTTCAACTAATACTAACAAATCAAATTTCGTTTTGAAGCTACAGTAATATAATATTGGTGGTGTTGGTATTGCCCTCATGACAAAAATTTGTTAGGATCGAACAAAACAGTTTTGATCTGAACATTTTCCCATTGTTAAAACGTGTAGATTTCATTTTTAATTATATACATTTTTTAATTATTTGAGGTTAATTAAGCTTTTATTTAGTTAAGGATTTCTTTACACATAAATCATCATGCCTTGCATCCTTAAAAATACTACTTCTATAAAAAAAATTGTAAGTTATTTCTATTCCAATCCCAGTTTAAAATCAAAATGTCTATTTTTACCAAAATTGAGCTATTTGTAATAATAGTTTTTAAAAATGTAAAATGAAATTTGATTTCGCTATTGCTATTTTTGTAGAAAAATAAATAATAATTCAAGGCCAGCATAACATCATTTGAAGAAAGACAGCAGTAACATAGAATTTTTTTGTTTCAAAAGATCTAGTTTAGTGTTCAATCAGCATCATAGTTACAGAAATGCCCATTTAAATTCAAAGTACTATTAACAGAAATGCTAAAATTAACATCAAAATAATTTCAAACAAATAATTTTAACTTACCAGTGCTTACCTATTCTTTAGATCATGTATAAAATGTATTCCCAAAAATCTTTTATTGATCCTTGATATTTAAATACTGATTTAAAGTGAAAGTCAATGGATTTTTTGTGTGGTTTTTTTTACAAAATTGGAGAGTGAAACAAATTTGTTTCCAAATATCATCATTTTGGTGGTTCAGTGAAGAGGGCATTTTTGCACTTGGTCCAAAATTATATTTATCTTAATCTTTTAACCAAGGTTAATTTAAAAGTAAGTAAATAATTTTGTACACATGTAATTGTTAAAATCATTAGAAAGTATTTTGTTTCCCAGTAAGCCTCTTTTTAAAGCCTTCACAACATCAAATTATACAACCTTGTTGTAGAGGATTACTTTATGTTTTTAAAACCATTATTTTAGTACATCAATCACAGCAAAATCTAAAAGCTTTTCTTCTTCCTTTGCTTACAAATTTATTGCAGTTTTGTTTTGTAACTGCCACAAATACATTATTGAGATAACCGGTACATAAATTATTGAGATAACCGGTGAATAATGGAATATATGTTTGAGAGGATTTTTGTACAAACTAGTCTTGTTTAATACCTGAATTTTTTAGAAAAGATTCTCTTATTTGCATAAATATGACAGATAAATGAAAACACATAAAAAAAATCTTACCTCATCAGATATAAAATAAAACTATTTCAAATTCATTCCCCAATAATCAACATACTTGGACCCTGATACATTATGATACAATTTCACCATTCAACAGCAGTGGTACATAAAAAAAAGTCATCAGTGGAATAATATAAAGGCCAACCAGTGTACATTGAAAATTAATGCTTAGACAATTTTGCATGGTGCCCTGTACCTCAGATTTGATTTCTTGTGCTTCGGCTTCTTGACAATCTTTTTTCTAATGTCATAATCATACCTGCAAAACCAGATATTCTCTGCGCAGGCGTTTGCTGGTGGCTTTGGTCTAAGGAATTTCTGGTCCTCTTCTGATATGCCAGGTAGTTGAGCTCTCCAACGTGGTAAGGCCACTCCCTGCTCAATGCGGACAGCCTCTGCTTCCAATCTGAAGAACATCAATCTTTCGTAAATATGTGTCCTTAAATTAGGTAATCAAGTTATGATTCTTGGTTTAGCATTACAGATAGTTTTTAAGAAATGCAAAACATTAAAATTATTAATTTAATAAGAAAAATAATCCATGCCTCCACAAAAATTTCAATATAAAATATTTATTTTTTAATCGTATTCAGCTTTACTTTGTATTCAGACTTTGGTTAAGTATGTTTATCATCAATACCAATTTAATATACTCCCCAGGGCCAAAAGCCAATTTTGTTACCAACCTGCAATATTCATTGTACATAAGTACAAAACACTTGTCATCTATGCAAGCCACGCTGTTCTCCTCTCTATGCTTTGAGGCAAAAAGCTCCTGCTCCCCATCCTCGGGCTCCCGTCCCTGCACAGTGTGCTCTGGCTGATAATACCACAGCATGCTGAACATCATTTCACCTGGCAAGCACAACACAGATCAACGAAACATGAGATTTCCTCAGAGCAAAGATGTACATTAAAGTTAATGACAGACCACTGTCAATGCTTGTAAGATCAAAGTAAATGTCTCAATGACAAATCCAGCAGAGCATTAAATGAGGTAACCTTGAAGATTTCTCAACTGATTGCTATCTGCTGGATGGGGCTTTTTAAATTTAAAAAAAATGTATTTTCAAGCTTATTTCATAATTTACAAATGCATTAAATATTGAGTCACTATTTCTTTTGTAAAGCTAATGTTAATCATCATTCATCAGAGATGTTATAACCTACCATTTAGATTCTCCCATAGAGCACTGACTCGTGCCACATATGGAATACTGCCATCACCATCTGACTGCAAAATGACGCTGTCTCGCACTGAAACAACTTCGCCCGAACTGTGACGCATGGCTTTGAAGCTCTTACGTATTCTTACATGTTCTTCCCTGGCCTATAAATGAAAAAATTTAAATAGAAACAGAGTGCCTGAAAGGTTAGCGGGGTAACATACATGTTATTTGCAGGCTACTTGGGCTTGGGATCATTCAGACAACAAGAGATTAAATGATATCTCTGTAGAGATTGGAAGCCTCAAAGGCCTAGCCTTCATCTAACCATTTGCACACTGCTCAAGAATAGTTAGTACCGCTGTTACCCACTAACAACTCACCAATGTAAGTTTAGGTATGGCTTTCATTTGACCCTCTCCTACCCAGGTCCATCCATGGTTGGTGTTAGCTCTGGGGGGCACTTGGGGAAACACAAGATCCACCTTGACTTTCTTACTCAGCTTTTTAGACTTTGGATTGGACACACCTAATGTCTTTTTCCCATTCCCTCTAGCTTTGAATTCACCGCTTTTGTCCACTTTGGTGGCATCATCTATCACTATAATTAAAGGTGTCATTGTATTATTATTGTTCTCGTGGACTTTCATTATTGCACGTTTTTCAGCATCAGACGCAGTCTTGAAGCTCACACATTTTTTCTCTTTGTTGTGTGGCCCTCTCTGATAACTGATGCTGACAATAGATTGCTTTTCTGTTTTTTTAAAACCTGATTTGAGCTTACCATCCTCTTTGATTTTATTTTCCACTTCTTTCTTCACTTTATTTTTAAGCTGCAAGCAGCCAGAAATTTGAGACTGGTTCTTCTTCCCTAGTGCATCTGTGACCTTCTGACTGTCAGACAGAGAGGGCTCTACCGCTACATTCTCAGCATTATCATTAGTTTTAGCTTTGACCAATTTGGCCAATGGTTCATCATCTGAAGACTCGTCCGTGTCATCAATAACTATGACATCATTATTATTCCTTTGAGCCTCCAAAGGCTTCTCGAGAACAACTTGACAGCTGCTCTGGTTCAGAAAAACTGAGTCAAGTTTCTGCGTTTTAATACTAGGAGTTTCCATCTTTAAATCCCTCGTATCCGTGCCTTTGTCAGAGATGGTTGAGGCGGCCATAACGCAAGGAGTACAAGGAGTATTTTCTTTCTGAGGAACATCCAGTGGCTTGCAGTTGATGCTGTTTGGAAGATTTGCTGGGTGCATTGCACAAAGCTTTACTTCGGGCGGTTCAGGTTTGATCTTATAAGTTGGCATGTCCAGAATGGATGACACCGAGTAGGATGCGTTGAAGGATGTGTGGCCGATAATGCTGATTTTTGAAGGGCTGCTCTTACCCACCGTGGTATTGCACATCACTGAAGATTGGGTCTGGTGGATTTCTGATGAGTTCATTCCATCTATTTGATACATAGCAGTGTGTGCGCTGTGAAGAAGATCAGAAACATCGGAGCCCTCCGAGGATGTTCTGCGGGGATTAGATGTCCTTTGAGTACTCTCACTGCTGCAGATGGTGCTTCTTTGTATTACATCACAGTTTTGGGCAGAAACTTCTTCCCTCTCTTTCTTACATGGGGAAAATGTGCTGTGCCCATTTATGCTTACAGAATACTTGGCAGGCGAATTGGAGTTAGTGTTTCTGTTAGTGGAATAGTAAATTGTTTTATTGTATGCTGGCAGCACCATCTGGCGATGAGGATTCATGGCCTGACGGTCTGATCCTGTTGTAAAGTCCAGAACAGGAGATTTGACTATAGGCTGGACCCCCACAGGATTCATTGACCTCAAAGACTCCATGGGAGATACAGATGGTTGGTGAGATATGGATGGGGGCCCCAAGGGAGGGGGCCCGATAGAAGTTGGTCTGTGGGAATGAGCCGGGGGCGGAGGAGGCGGCATGCAGCCGGCGTCTTGACTCATGTTCGGAAGCTGCGGGTAGGGTTGATAGCCGGCAGGATAAGTTCCCATTTGTCCCATGTCCTGAGGTAAAGCATGTATCACAGATTGGGCTTGAACCAAAGGATATCTCTGGTGTAAGGCCTGCAGTGCTGGACCATTAGATTGTGGCAGACTTTGAATAGGTGCAGTGTAGTATGATGGATAATTGAATCCAGCTGAGAAGAAAAGAAAAGATACAATCTTGAACAAATTTACTTGATTGGTTGCATTTATATCTTCACTGTCTGTAAAACTCAAAACTGCACACATATTGAATTGTTTTAGTACAATATTTGTAACAGTTCCAGATTTTAAAACTGTAATAAAAATGCGAATTAAACTACAGCTACAATTACATTACAGCAACAACTACAGCTACAACTACAAATACATCTACAGCTACCACTAAAATTACAACTACAGCAACACTACAGCTACAATGCTTTGATCTCAAACTCGCGGGCCATTTGCGGCCCGCAAGACGATATTTTGCTGCCCGCTACCTGACGGCAAAGTTTATTCTTAATGCGGCCCACGTGTTTTCCCCATTCTCATATCTGTAATGTGAATCGTTGCGACGGTTTTAGTCAAATCTCACAGATTAGTATATATCTGATCTTTATTTTAGTTTGTATAAGTTTGGACAATGAAAAACAGAGAAGCTTGGAAAATTTATGAGAGCATTCCCCTCCACATTCCCTGAGTTTTCCAGGTTGTTTCTAGTAGATCGTGTGCCTTTTTGGGACTACCTATCTGTGTGAAAAGCTCTTTTCCACTATGAACTTGAACAAGTCAAAGCTCAGGGCCAAACTTACTAATGAGCATCTTCAAGCTATACTGAGGGCATCAGTTGCTTCCTCACTCAAGCCAAATGTTGCTCAGCTGTGCAAGAAGAAGTGCTGCCAAGTCTCTGGCAACAGTGAGTAGGTGGAAGAAAGTGAAGCCTAGTTCTTGAGAACGCTTCATGTTTTCATTTATTCGCGATTTATAAAGATTTGGCAGATTGTAACTGTTGCACTTAAGTCAATGTGTAATGGCTTTTTTGGTGAACCACTTGATGGGGCCCATTCTAACTCAGACTCTAACTCCTGCGGCCTGTGGATGATTTGAGTTTGAGACCCCTGAGGTAAAGGATACATTACAGTTATGCAACTTTAATTTTCTAATCAAGAAATTTAACAATGATGATAAATCAAAACTAACGCCAATTAAAACAAATGTTAAAAAATGATTTATTAATCATGTTCTTCCTTGGTAGAAGTGCAAATCCTACATAATGTTAAATGTGTATTAAGTATGCATGAAAAATAAAAGTCTTACCAATTTGTTGCATGGGGAGATGTATTGATGGGTTGAAATTTGCTTGGTATGGAGCAATTCCTCTTCTACCCAGACTCCGAGTTCCCATTGGACCGAGAGTGTAAGATGAAAAATCATTGACAATGTCACTACTGCTGACCCCATAAGGAACAGGTGATGGGCTTGATGGGACGTAGAGCCCCTGTTGTCTATCCATGGCATACTGGTAGATGTAGGCAGGCTGTGTGTAGCTGGGGGGCACTTTGATGGGTTGAGGATGCGAGTGCTGCGGAGCGTACACCGGCTGGGGAATAGGATGGTGGATGTAACTGGTCATATGGCTTGTTCTCTGACCAACAGGCAGCTGCGGAATGGGCGTTGCCACTCTGCAAGATTGAATTTTGACAGGGGAGGCTATTTTTTCAGGTTTTTCATCAGATACGGGTGTTAAACAAAGCTTTTTTGGACTAGGGGAGGCAACTTTTAACTTTTCTGGAGTTGGACATTTCTCTACATCAATGCAGCCGTGGAAGTCCTCCTTTTGGGCCCTTAAATATTCTTTCAGGAGCCGACTGTCTCCCACTTGATGTAAAGTTCTAAGCAGAGTATTATGAAAAGATTCCCGTTCTTCAACACTGTCCACGAGATTGCTGACATCTATCTCTGATGTCTCATCTTTGTCTGTGGCCGGCACAGCATCACTGCTCTTAACATCAGGTTTAGGATCAGGACTTCCCAGCCCTGTCTTCCATCTCATCTGCCTAGAAGGATTCTGAACATAGGATCTCAGCTCTGTCCAGTCAAATACTCTTGTCCTCGCAGCAGATTCCAGCACAGATTCTTCTTCTTGCTCTAGTGCAATCATTGCCTTGGCTATCAAGCTGGCCTGTCTGGGGGACTTTTCAATGATGTTGCTAAGCTGATGACCGCTAGGGAAGGGTTTCTTTTTCTTTTTGACAGCTGCTTTGGCTTTTGACAGGGACTTGGCAGACGACGTTTTTCGACACTTTGCCGGCGGTTCATCTTTGAAAATCTTATACTCTGGGCTCCGCCTTTTTTTGTCACTACCGGTATGGATCATTGTCACAGATTCCTTCTTTGGCTTTGTTTGTGAATTTTTAAGACTAGACTTTTGTGATTTAGATGACTCTTCTAGCTTTGTCTTTGACCTAGAACATTCTTTCTTAACTAATCTATTCTTGTCTACAGCTTCTTCAGGTGTCACTTTTATTGATGCTTTATCTTTGCCTTTTTCTTCTTTGGGACCTTCCTCGCTATTCTCTAGCAGTTTTTTAGGCACCTTTACCTGTGACTTGACCGGGACCGACCTCTCGTACATGATATTTACTTTCAAGCTGGCGTTTAAGCTGGCCTCTCGTTTGCCAACCACTTTCAGACCCCAAAAATCAAGAAAACTATTAGAACTTGTCAGTTTTTTCAATTTTCGCTTGATATCTTTCTGTTTCAAACTGGCCTTGGCTTTATCGGCCTTGGTTTTCTGCGCCGAAACCTTTGATTTGACTCCACGAAGTAAATCGTTGGATTTTTTCTGAGACAGCGTTTTTGACTTTGTAGAATCAGACAACCTGCTTTTAGTTACTTTGGACTTATCCGTGAGAGGCAATTGAGACTTTCTGGCACTCAATGTTTTTGTTTCTTTTGGGGATTTATCTCTCGTACGGTTAGCTATAGATTTATCAGTCTTGGTTCTCAGTTTCAATGGTGCTCTTTTGGTTTCTGCCTTTTTGGGGGACATCATTTTTCCTTGTTTCCCACTCTCTTTACTCATGCCTTTTGCGTTTGAACGCCCAGAATTTCCAGGAACAACTGGTTTGTTCTTCATGGCTAAACTTTAAGCCAGGAGAGGTTACTTCAGGTGAAAATAACCTTTAGCTGATTGACTAATAACATTCACAGGTGTCTCAGATCTTTCATCGTCTGTAAAGAAATAGCATATGACAAATTATTTTAACAATTCGAATTAACCATTCAAAACTGACATTTTATTAAATTTTTTAAAATCCTTACTTTATATCAGTGGTTCTCAAAGAGTTGGCGGGACAGCGGGGGGATGGGGGGGGGGGGGGGGTGGCCGCCCCCCCCCNTCTGTGCTGAGAATCATGCTCATTACTGAGGTGAATTAAATGGCAGCTCTTAATCTTTGACTGTTCTTCACCACTCTAATCTGTGCTGAGAATCATGCTCATTACTGAGGTGAATTAAATGGCAGCTCTTAATCTTTGACTGTTCTTCACCACTCTAATCTGTGCTGAGAATCATGCTCATTACTGAGGTGAATTAAATGGCAGCTCTTAATCTTTGACTGTTCTTCACCACTCTAATCTGTGCTGAGAATCATGCTCATTACTGAGGTGAATTAAATGGCAGCTCTTAATCTTTGACTGTTCTTCACCACTCTAATCTGTGCTGAGAATCATGCTCATTACTGAGGTGAATTAAATGGCAGCTCTTAATCTTTGACTGTTCTTCACCACTCTAATCTGTGCTGAGAATCATGCTCATTACTGAGGTGAATTAAATGGCAGCTCTTAATCTTTGACTGTTCTTCACCACTCTAATCTGTGCTGAGAATCATGCTCATTACTGAGGTGAATTAAATGGCAGCTCTTAATCTTTGACTGTTCTTCACCACTCTAATCTGTGCTGAGAATCATGCTCATTACTGAGGTGAATTAAATGGCAGCTCTTAATCTTTGACTGTTCTTCACCACTCTAATCTGTGCTGAGAATCATGCTCATTACTGAGGTGAATTAAATGGCAGCTCTTAATCTTTGACTGTTCTTCACCACTCTAATCTGTGCTGAGAATCATGCTCATTACTGAGGTGAATTAAATGGCAGCTCTTAATCTTTGACTGTTCTTCACCACTCTAATCTGTGCTGAGAATCATGCTCATTACTGAGGTGAATTAAATGGCAGCTCTTAATCTTTGATTGTTCTTCACCACTCTAGTCTGTGCTGAGAATTATGCTCATTACTGAGGTGAATTAAATGACAGCTCTTAATCATTGAGTGTTCTTCACAACTCTAGTCTGTGCTGAGAATCATGCTCATTACTGAGGTGAATTAAATGGCAGCTCTTAATCATTGACTGTTCTTCACCACTCTAGTCTGTGCGGAGAATCATGCAGATTTTAAGTGTAGCTGCTTCTTACTGTAAAAGTTCATTGGCATTATAAGGCAAGTGCATGATTCATTTAACTATTTGACGAGGTTTTTGGATATATTTGAAGAAACAAACACTACTTTTGTTGCTAGAGAAGGAATAGACATCACATTAAAAATACATTAATTGATCAGTGAAGACGATAGACATTTAAAACTCTTGCTAAATAATTAACCTACTTCAATAACCTGTCTTATCATTTCATCAAATTAATAAGCTTATCAAATTCAATTCAAGAGTAAGTTCCATTTGCATTTTCATTTACATAGGACCCTTTTTTCTTACACAGAGGCTGTTGCAAAATATGATTCTGAAAATGCTTATAATAGGGTCCCAGGGCCAGGGGTAGATGAGGATGAATTTATTGTCTCAAAGGAGGGGGTAGCTGAAAAATTTTGAGAACCACTGCTTTATAAACTACATTGTGTACGAATGCAATAACGGTGAGCTAGGTCTCATTAAAATCTGAGGAATTCAGAAAAGTGAGTTTTAGTTTTTTTATTCAAAACAATTAATATTTCAATATAATTTAAAATTTAAGCATTGAAAAAAAAATGAATTTAAAAAAAACAACTTTTGCTACTAATATATTTATAAGGAAACATAAAATGTCAAATAGATCTTTATTGTGATCAACAGCAAGTTTATCTCCAACTAAACATTTAAAATGATCCCTTGCTCTAGAGAGTTTCTTCCATAATCTCAAAACATGAAGCCAAAGCTAATCAATAATCTCTTTACTGGGGACACACTAAACTAGGTGGGCTAATGACAGATGTCTAATGTCAACTCCAAATGTCAAATGGTTATTTGCCACTGCCAATGAATCATCAGAAGCTGAATCATTCCCACATCAACTCCCCTCATTTAATTTCAGTGCTATAAAACTTGAACAATCAAATTAATCCAGTGGCTCAATCTAATCAATGCCCGTTGCGGCTATCACATTATTAGATAATTGCAATTCAAATATCATATATCTCCATAACTAAACATTTGTCAATGTACAAGCCAAAAAAAATATAATTAATAAACTTTTTAAAAAGACTTTCTAACACGAGTTTAAATGCACTAAAAAGTAGAAAATAATTTAAAATTTATTAAAATGCTTAAGTAATGGCACTCTATGAAGCCAAAGGATTCAAATTAAATGTAGGATATATTTATAAATATGTTTTACTTTTATTAATTTTTAAAAAATATTTTCTGCACAAACTTTCTCAAAGCAATGCATTTTAAGACATGTTTAAGAAATAAAAGCAGCACCTTAAAATTCAATTTGAGATATGTTGCATTTGTATTTATTTCATTGTTTAAGGATATAGCATGAGAAGTAGATGCCATGTTATAGATATATATATTACAAAACACTAACAGATGGCGCCTGTTACTAGGACGCTAGCCTCCACAGTAAGGGTTAGTATTAGCTCCAAGTAAGTTTTTTTTTTAATTAAAACTTTTAGGTTATAAAAATACACAAATACATTTGTTATTTGAAAGCTTAAGAAAGTTAAAATCAGATGAAAATAGGAACAGCCTCCAAAAAAATTGTAAAAATTGAATTTCAAGGAAATAAAAACATTTAATTAATTTGTGCTTAAACCGTTCCTTCAACTTTCCAATGACTTAAATTATAAAAATGGCAGCCACCAGCACTCATTTCTCCTGAACACATGAAGTTATAAGTGCTTTTATATATTCCATTTTTTTATTGTTACATAGCCGATTTAAATATTTCCCACAAAGGCAATGAGCGTTGTTGAAAAAATATTTAAATGTTCAGATTAACTTAAGTTTAAGACCATTTTTACAAATGAAATAAAGATGAAATTATTTATTATTAGTTAAATTTACTAAGGCATGGCTAAACTTTGACTTAGCTGTTTAAAAGAAGTATATTTTCGCCAGTTTTCAGCCTGCTTGGGCATCATCAATAATTTTTAAAGCTTAATTTAACATCATTTATTGTCTTTATTTTTACATTGTCATTGTGAGCATTTAAATTTTAAAAAGGACTATGGAGCCCTGATTTAGTTTTGGGCTGCAAAGTCACTTCATAAAAATTACCCAAATTATAGGACCAGACATTTTTCTGAATATAAGTAAACGAAATCATAATCTCTATCAGTAGGAGTCAGTAGACTGACTATTAGGCTTTAGGTTTAGTCAATGAGTCAACTCAATGTTAAGTTAAGTCAAGTCTAAATAATAAAAATGCATAATGGCATAATAAATAAAAGAGGCTTAGATACTAGATAGATTATATCATTTTATTAGAACTTAAATAAAACCTAAACTAGTTGGGTTTTTTTTAATTAAAAAGGGTGACAGTTTAACAAAATTATAATTATTAATTTAATTGAAAAATATAGCTCCCATGCCCATGCCCATGGCGATGGCATGGACCGTAAGGCTTAGGGGACATACCTTTGGGCAGCTTGGCTGGTGCATTCCTCTCTATGCACAGACAAATCAATATCAACCCCAACATCTGTGCCCGTGAATGACAATCACAATACCGGCACGATATCGAGAGCTTTTTATCACTAACCCTAGCTTAAAAAAAATAACAACAAAAATGTTCCAAAGAAAAACAATGTCAATTTCTAAGAATATAGATTTAATTCGGGTATTTTATTGAGCTGAGAACCATACATATGTAGCATCTGGTGTATTTGACTTACAATCGACAAAACACTATGGTGATTCTCCTCATTGCAATTTCGGCTACATCGAACTGATCGATAATTGAGTGTATCGCCACCATCACCGCCATGTTTTCATTGTGATAAGGGAAGGGAACAGACACTGGTGAATCGCTAGGTGGCGCGGTCGAGTTATACGGCATTGATCACTCAGTTTGCAAAAGAATGTGCCGCGATAATTTTTTGATATATTTTTTTTTTACCACTAATACCATTTTTTACACTAATGCATGCAAATTTAGTCGGAAACATAAAATTATTTACATACTTATTTACTTAGTGACTCAAGAGCCAGTTGAGATGAAGAGAAACTCGACACGTACGTACATATTCTAGTCTCAACTCGTTACAATTTGTTTCAAATAGACAATGCGGGTATGTAAACTAAATTGTCGTCGAATGTAAACTAAATTGTCGTTGTCAATGCTAAGAAGACATTGTCTGAAGAAAATGTGTGCACAATCGCTGCGATCAGCCCCATGGAAAATATGGTAGCGTTCAAATAACTAGGATCCATGCACACCAGAGGCGTAGTGAGGGTGTTTGGCGCCCGGGGAAAAAATTCGCGCCCGGGGACAAGATCCATTGTAAAGCGCCCCTTTTTCTTCTTTTTTTAAACTCTTAAACCCATTATTTTCATCAATAATATAATATCAAAGCACATTTTGGCGCCCCTAACTACCTGGTGCCCGGGGACATCTGTCCCCCACTGCCCTCCCCTCGCTACGCCTCTGATGCACACACCGGATAGTGATTGCAGTGTCCAGTTCGGACAATCGGGTCTTTCAGCATAGGGATAAATACCGCCTTATATAGCTTATAATACCCTATTACCCTTGGAGCCCAGCTTTTTCGCACCCCAGGAGCGGGGAAGGTGTTTGGAGAAGTGATCTGATAACCCTACAATGTAATAGCATAATCAATGCTCTCTGTAGTATAGTGATGCTCTCTATAGTATAGTGATGCTCTCTATAGTATAGTGATGCTCTCTGTAGTATAGTGATGCTCTCTATAGTATAGTGATGCTCTCTATAGTATAGTGATGCTCTCTATAGTATAGTGATGCTCTCTATAGTATAGTGATGCTCTCTATAGTATAGTGATGCTCTCTATAGTATAGTGATGCTCTCTATAGTATAGTGATGCTCTCTATAGTATAGTGATGCTCTCTATAGTATAGTGATGCTCTCTATAGTATAGTGATGCTCATCAGTAAGTTTGGCCCTGAACTTTGACGTGTTATAGCTCATAGTGGAAGAGAGCTTTTCACACGATAGGTACTCCCAACAAGGCACATGTTTCGCTTAAACAACCTGGAAATCTCATAGGGAAGGTGGATGGCAATGTTCTCATAAATTGTCCACGCTTGTCTATTTTTCCATTCACCTCCCTGAACTTAGCTCTGAGTTCAGAATTGCACTGAGGATCAATCAGCTCCATTTGAAATGCAAAAAGTGGGTGGGGGCATTTTACACATTGAAGGAGAGAAGGTTAGCAACAAAATGTAAAAGCAGCTGTTTGTGTTTTGAAGTCTGCAAATATATGACCAAATTCTTCCTGTAGCTTTGTAATGCCATCAGTCTACTTACTACTGAATGATGTGCCCGAGTCTATGAGTACTTTGAATGTTGGGAAATGGCGGAGGTTTATCTGAGAGCCATAACACAAGTTTTGTGCAGAATGCCCTGTCATTGTGATAGGCAACACTGACAAACTGCCCCTGGTCTCGTAACTTCTTGTTGAGTACATTCAGCTCCTGCTGTAATGTCAACAAGAAAAGCCAAGTTCATGAGCCATTTGGGATCACGTCCTTCTCCGCGAAAGCTCTGAAGGCTAAAACGTGTTCAGACAGAAGGCAGAAGCATGCAATAGTTATAAATTATTGATGCAAAGGCAGATGCTATTGTAGGAGAATGAATTTTGATTTTTTATCGTAGAAAATTCCTTTTTGTCTAACCCTATTTTGAAAGTGACCAAGCTGACACCCTCGAAATTTTCCTCATTCATCACTCGTACGCACTAGCGGTAATTTTAATATAGATTATATATATACTGTGTCCATGGGCGCCCGCAGTTAGGGGAAAGGGGGGCACTTGCCCCCCCCCCCCGGATTGATTGGATAAAAAAAATGTAGACAAAAATAGACAAAAAATGTATTAAAGTAAAGAGAAAATAAAGAGAAAGTAACTAAGCTGATGTCCTGTCCGTTCGTTCACCATACAAATACGCTACAGTAAATTAAAACTATATTAAAACATTACTAAAAATTGTTTGCCCCCCCCCCCTAGAAAGTTTTCTGCGGGCGCCCATGACTGTGTCAGATTGCTACGTTTACAAAATTATGGTTGTGCTTTATCCACTAACTGACTTTTTAAACTTTTCTCCAAACCACACTTTGGCCGCCATGTTTGTCTCATCAAATGCTATAAAATAAAAACTTTTAGTCCGAATTTAAAACGATTTTTACCATTCTATTCAACGTCCAAATCTAGACAAACATACTACACATCAGCATTAGACTAGTCGGTAAGATTCGACTGAAACCATCGCAAAGGGTCACATTATAGATATGAGAATGGGGAAAACGCGTGGGCCGCATTAACACTAAACTTTGCTGCCAGGAATCGGGCCGCAAAATATCGTCTTGTGGGCCGCAAATGGCCCGCGGGCCTCGAGTTTGAGACCCCTTTACTAGAGCCTTGTTCATCTTCGCATGCGAATGATGAACAAGAAGAGATATCACCAGTGGCGTTTCTAGTGAGGCGAAGGGGGGGGGGGATACTGCTCCGGTGGCACTTTGTTCATGATATTTACACCATTAAAATTAAAACAATAGACTTGTGATCGAGCGCAATTTTGGGAATTAAGTCAAATAATGCCACGGGATACAGCGCAAGGTCTTGAAAGCCACATCATGAATGTTGGATATTTGGGGAGAGAAATACCAGGGCCGGCGCTACCGGATGACGAACGAGGCGACCGCCCAAGGCCTTGCCCTTGGGGGTGGGGGTCCCTCGTGTTACCCTATAACAGTATACATTATTAATATAACCAGGCCGAGGTTCTCAAACTATCCTTCCAAGTAACACGCACGAAGACCTCGACTATGCACTTTGATGTGACCATTACAGATGTCCAAGGTCTAATCAGCATTTCTTCACCAAAAACATGCAGAGAAGGGGGATTTGTATCAGCAAAAGAAATTGCACCTGATAGAGCATCCAACCGATGTTCAAAGGACGCCACACTAGACAAAGAAAGAGGTGGTTTCAATATGAATCTGATAGAGCATCCAACCGGTGTTCAAAGGACGCCACACTAGACAAAGAAAGAGGTGGTTTCAATATGAATCTGATAGAACATCCAACCGGTGTTCAAAGGACGCCACACTAGACAAAGAAAGAGGTGGTTTCAATATGAATCTGATAGAACATCCAACCGGTGTTCAAAGGACGCCACACTAGACAAAGAAAGAGGTGGTTTCAATGTGAATCTGATAGAGCATCCAACCGGTGTTCAAAGGACGCCACACAAGACAAAGAAAGAGGTGATTTGAAAATGAATCTGAGACGAGACAAACCTGACACCAGAAGTGTCTTTGAGGATATAATACTTCTTGTGGTTAGTAGACTAGACATTAGGATCATTGAAGACATTTTTCCAGCAACTGCAACTGTACGTAGACATTTTCAGCTGTTTATCTGATGTTCAGCAACTCCGGATGACCCTTGATTACATACATCTAAGGGAACACTGTGTGGATTTAGACAGCTTTGAAAATTGGTGATTCATGGGAGATTGTTGGTTCGGACTCACCAGAAGTACTGCAGGTCCTGAGAGAAATGATTCCAATAGCAGTAACCAGCAGCATTACAGTGTCTTCATTTATTTTTACCGCTTGTTGATAGGTTTCCCGGATAGCACGAGAGCGTACATAATGCTGGTAATCTTAGCGAGTGCTGGTAACCGTGGCGAGTGTGCTGGTAACCGTAGCGAGTGTGCTGGTAACCGTGGCGAGTGTGCTGGTAACCGTAGCGAGTGTGCTGGTAACCGTGGCGAGTGTGCTGGTAACCGTGGCGAGTGTGCTGGTAACCGTGGCGAGTGTGCTGGTAACCGTGGCGAGTGTGCTGGTAACCGTGGCGAGTGTGCTGGTAACCGTGGCGAGTGTGCTGGTAACCGTGGCGAGTGTGCTGGTAACCGTGGCGAGTGTGCTGGTAACCGTGGCGAGTGTGCTGGTAACCGTGGCGAGTGTGCTGGTAACCGTGGCGAGTGTGCTGGTAACCGTGGCGAGTGTGCTGGTAACCGTGGCGAGTGTGCTGGTAACCGTGGCGAGTGTGCTGGTAACCGTGGCGAGTGTGCTGGTAACCGTGGCGAGTGTGCTGGTAACCGTGGCGAGTGTGCTGGTAACCGTGGCGAGTGTGCTGGTAACCGTGGCGAGTGTGCTGGTAACCGTGGCGAGTGTGCTGGTAACCGTGGCGAGTGTGCTGGTAACCGTGGCGAGTGTGCTGGTAACCGTGGCGAGTGTGCTGGTAACCGTGGCGAGTGTGCTGGTAACCGTGGCGAGTGTGCTGGTAACCGTGGCGAGTGTGCTGGTAACCGTGGCGAGTGTGCTGGTAACCGTGGCGAGTGTGCTGGTAACCGTGGCGAGTGTGCTGGTAACCGTGGCGAGTGTGCTGGTAACCGTGGCGAGTGTGCTGGTAACCGTGGCGAGTGTGCTGGTAACCGTGGCGAGTGTGCTGGTAACCGTGGCGAGTGTGCTGGTAACCGTGGCGAGTGTGCTGGTAACCGTGGCGAGTGTGCTGGTAACCGTGGCGAGTGTGCTGGTAACCGTGGCGAGTGTGCTGGTAACCGTGGCGAGTGTGCTGGTAACCGTGGCGAGTGTGCTGGTAACCGTGGCGAGTGTGCTGGTAACCGTGGCGAGTGTGCTGGTAACCGTGGCGAGTGTGCTGGTAACCGTAGCGAGAGTGCTGGTAACCGTGGCGAGTGCTGGTAACCGTAGCGAGTGCTGGTAACCGTAGCGAGTGCTGATGAAAATTTGTTTTTTTTTGTTTTTTTTAAAATAAAGTTGGTAAAAAATCACCCGAGATCACCAATTTCTCAGAAATGATTTAATGGACTGACACCATTGTCATTTGAACGAGAGATTGTTGCCACACTTGGACGTGACCATAAAGCTTTCATAGAAGTGTTTGCCACGAAGAAATGTTATGTTAAAGAATATGATTTTTCGCATGGTTATTCACGTGTCTGCATTATTTTGCTGTAGGTTTTGTTGTTGTGTTGTTGTTGTTGTTGTTGTGTTGTTTTTTCTCCCTTAGAAGTACAGTTCTGAAGTATCACAATTAATTATTGTAACTGTCTCAAAAAGTATTATGCTATTTTTTAATGGAGATTGTGGATATAAGTGGAGAATTACCGAATCTCCAAACCTGGTCGACCTGAACGTAAAAGGGGAAGTCAGGGTCAAAGCCTCGTTTCTATTATTGGCTTTCTCGTTTTGTCACATACCACGTCGACGCCTCAAAAATAATAATAATTAAGAATCATGAGGCCTACTATCATATGAATTGACGCTACGCCACTGGCACGACATAGTGACGCCTCTGATGTCCGGTGGACGAAGAAGTCTAAATGACGTTCAGGGGCGTTGGAAAAAAAGTGTGCGGTTGCGAGTTTCGAGCCTTAGGGGGAAGCTCTAATTGGGATCCCTTCAACTGCTTTACTTGCATGTGTTTTGTTAAATTTTCAGCCCCCCCCCCCCCCCAACAATTGCTCTATATTACATTTTACAAAGGAGTTGTACCGTAAACTTTGTTTTTAAGGGTTGTTTAATTTGGCTCAAACACGTGAGAAAGTGCTTCTGTCAGTTGCAGCAGTTGACAATTCAAGCCCATTAACCAGCCGCTAAAATCAGTATCAATAGATATCCGCTGAATGCAGACGACGAGCGGACAACCCTATTCCCGTGTGACGTCACAGTGTAAGTAAACACACACAGCCGCTTGGGTACAACATTAGTCGCCTTGCTCACCTACAAAAGTGGGCTTTGCAAAATACCCGCTGCGCATTATCTGTTCAACTGCATATCTGATACACAGTTTGCGATGACAGCGATCTAGCATTTCCTATTCGTGGTCATTCCTTTGTATGATGTGTGATAGCATCAACTTAAGAAAGATTTGAAACTGTTTATGACTGAATGAGTGAATTGTAAACTAGCTACGGCAACCCCCCCCCCCCCCATTCGTGGTCATTCCTTTGTAAGATGTGTGATAGCATCAACTTAAGAAAGATTTGAAACTGTTTATGACTGAATGAGTGAATTGTAAACTAGCTACGGCAACCCCCCCCCCCCCCATATCTCATCAAGACACTTTTTGGTCTACGTTGAATTCTTTGTGTCACTTCAAAGCAAAATGCTCTGGGAAAATACGACCTGTCAGTGAAATCGATATAAAATGGAAAGTTCCAAATCATATTTTGTAGAATAGTTTCTCTCAGTCTGCTACCCTCACCAGTGGCGTCATATGGTGTCACAGGGGGTGACATCAAATGGATAATTGCATATTTGACAGTTGGCTAGAGTTGGTTTCATAAAGGGGGGTGGGGATTGATGGTAAACCTTAGCCATTCTTTGAACACTATATACTGCTGTGCCTTATAACTTATACAAACTCATCGGATTCGGGTGATTAAAAAAAAAAGTATAGACGCCTGAAGGGGGTTGGAGAGGGCCCAGACCCCGGGCCCCCGGCCAGCTTCGCACCTGATGTTGGTAAAAGAAATTAAAAACAAATTGCGCCCCAGGAGCTGTTATTCCTTCGCCACCCCTACCCCAACATAGGATCTCAAAACTTTTCCGGCCACCACCCACTTGGGGCCATAAACTCAAGCGGAGCCCAGCACCCTACTTGGTATTTTCCCAGATAAGTATTCGTATAAAATTGTACCTACGTTACCTGCCCTTTATGGAAGATACATTAAATTTTTAAATTTGGATTATTATTTAATAAGAATTTTGAAGATGTCACTGCTTCACCGTTGAAATATTCTTGATGCTTAGAATGGGTTATTGGTAAACTAATAGCACTTTTTTTTTAGTAGGAACTATTTTTTTCAAATTTGTATGCGGTTTCTTTGAATTGTTCTGGAAGACAACATTAAAACCCGCTAAGTATTGTTGTCATTTATAGCAGATGTTGCATCTTTTTGAAAGTTAGCTCAAGTGCCTTATTTGTGTGGACTGTGAGGAAAATAGTAGGCCTCAATAATGTCGATCCTGACGTTTTTTTAAAAAATCCGATAATCATACCAGTATGCCTATATACTCTTTCTGTAAAATGCTTAATTTTATTTAACATTTCTGACATGATTCCCCAGCGCCTTCTTTGGGATTCCCACCGCTCCCCACCCCTAAAATATCCCGCTTTACACACCTTTTGCAGCCGCATGGATTGTAAGACCTACGCGACGGCTCTGCTCGCCCAACTCAGGCAACTGAACTTTTTGGAATGTTGAGAAAGCTTAATTATCGGTCATGAAAAGGTTTGGGAGATGAAAGGCATAAAAAAAAAAAAAAAAGAATTAATACATATTTAATAAATAATAAGCCTACTATAGACTGCTCGTTACACCTATAATATAATTTATTAAGTCTTTATAAAGTCTAAACGCATACAATTTGAAATGAATTATCTCCGTTGCATACATACACATTTAATAAGGCTATTCTTAAAGAATGAAGAGATCGCAACAAGGTTAGCTTACCCCATATTACTTACAGAGGCTTTGGTGGAATATTATGAATGAAAATAATGGGCTTCAGTGTTGGCGGGGCGTAAAATTAATGTTGTCCCCGGGCTCCAAACACAAGAAACGCCTCTGATTACACAGGAAGACGCTGATGAATCAGCGACAATTAATTTGTATCGTGCACCTTACTTAATAGATCATAATGACATATTTTATGTGCAGAACAGTAGCCACTTTATCACAAATACCAGATTGTCCAGATTGATACTTGATGCCAAGTTTTATTTTACCGAACATTGTTTAACACGAAATATAAATGATGTACAGCTTTATAAGATATTTTTTTTAAAATTAAAAGTAAATAAAATGACAGATAATCTTGTAAAAATTATATATAAAAATAAATAAATATTAAGTTTATAAGAAACCAGATATCCTGGCTTAACCGGATGTAGGAAGCAGGCGGTTGTTTTTAATAATTTCAACAGGATTAAGAAATGCTCGAAATGTATACAAACACTTTTCAATGGAAAAAAGTACAATACAAATGACACGAAAGATGAACAATTTAACATATGTTGACAATAAATGAGTACGTTCCTTATATATTTATTTTTAATCAAATTAAAATGAATCAGCGGTATTGGAAGACCAAAGAAAGCAATTCCATTAATTAATTTAAACTGGGCAGCAATTTAATTTAATTATTATTATTCAAACATGAATCAGAAAACAAACTTGGGCTTAATCAATTTGGATAAAACTGCAGCATCTGATGTCTCCATAGCATTTGATAATCTTTACCTACATGTGAGCCCAATCCCAAGACCTCTTCTTGGAAACACAACTAGGGTCATCGGTCAAGACTGGCACAAATTGCCACATTTTGGACCAAAGTCTTTGGCAAAGGTCAATCTGGGGAAACCTGTTGAGAGTGACTATGATTCTTCCAGTACAAGTAACAGAAGAATATTATGTGATGGCCCTGATGGTCTGTTGAAACACACTAATCTTAGTGTAAGTAAAACATTTTTAAAAGTAAACTGCGGTTCAACTCAACAAGGCCAAGGGAATATAATCAAATTGACTTGACGTAAGTTAGGTTTATTAATTATCGTTCTGCTCGGGTCGTAAATGGCGCAAAAACTTGTGACCTACTTTTTAAAAAAAGTTTTTGTTGACCTTGTTGAATAACCTCGGGCACCATAATTTGATTAGGTAAATAAACTTTTTGGTAAAACTTTTTTGTTCGTTCAGTATCGTATTGATTGGTTTTTGCACATTTCATGTCACTATAAGTATAATATATAACCAAGTGATGCCGCTATCAAAAGCACAGGCGGTTTGTGAAAGGCTGGTTGGTAAGTGTTTTAAAGCTTAAATAATTGTTTTTTGTAGAAATCTGACAACTGAAAAGACTCTAATTTGATAAAGTCCTCAGCTATTTCTGGACTTTTAGAACTTAATAACGGTTATGACGCTTCGCTTAAGAAATACAAATGCAAGCCTTTCTAAGTCTAAGGTCACATAATAAATCCCAAAATCATATTTCTGCCATTTTTTCCCTCAATCAGGGATGACTGAGCTGATGTTGATAGCAGTTTTTTTTTAATAGCTTTTTTTGTATTAATATGCAATCTTAAAACATTTAATTGGATCAAAGCAGATTAATACAAAAATAATTGCTTTTAATATAAATCTATTAATTATAAATATTTGAGATTTACCAGTTATTAAAAAAAGAAGGCGAAGGCTTGAATTTCTTTTTTGTACTTAAATTATGTTGTCAAATATTCTACATTAAAATTATTTATTATGTTACTTGTGATTACTATTTGGATTCTTGTTTATTTTATTGTTAATAAATTACGAAATTGCTATAAAATATTAAAGTATTATAATTGTAGTAATTTATTTTGCTAAAAGAAACAAAACTATTGTATAGGCTAGACCTGCTAGTACTAATAGTACTAGGGCTAATTATTAAATTATATTTTATTTTTGATTCATAGGCCTAAGCTAATTTAGTAAGGCCCACTACTTATAGACTTAAATATAAATATTATTTAAGACATTTGGTATCATTTTAAGACTTATGAAAGTTATGCCCTTATGTCTTTTGAAAATCTTATTTCCAAGCGTCCAGACTTTTAAAAATGTTATCCTATATTTACAAAAAAAGTTGTAATAAAAATTTAAATAAACGTAGGCTACTTATTATCTAAATAATTAACACCAATAATAATAAAAGTATACTTTTACTACAGTATTTAAATTATAATTTCTTTAAAATAAATATAATAATGTTCCTTTACTTTTGATTTGATGAGACATTTGGATATTTTTATACAGAAAGAAGAAACACAGCGATAAGACAACTACACAAAGACAAAGAATATTTTTATAGTCTTCTTCCTGGTACAAAATTTAAAAAAAACCATTCTTGCAGAACTTCTTTTTTAATCAATCAGAGATGTTTGGCACATTCACAAAGTTGTGGAGACAAGGCTTATCAAGAAGAGTTGGTGGGATTTATCGATATGACTCCAAGAAGTGGTGACTAAAGTGTAGTATATACAGAAGATGGCAGTCAAAAAATGCCCATTGTATTTTTAATCACATGTATTCATAGGGAATTTTAGTTATATTATAATATATTAATTTAAAAATAAAAAATTTATGCATGAATTTTAAAAGAAAAGAATGACTTTTGTTTACATTTATACAAATATCATTTATAATATAGGCTAATGCGCACACTTAAATAGTTAAAAAAAAAAAAAATATACCGGTATTTTTTTTGTGTGTGTTATAGTCTTTATAAATAAATAAGCTTTAATATTTTTCCCCATTCTTCTTTTCGGGTTTTCATTAAGTTTCCCTCAAATATCAATGATCAACATGCAAAATAAACACTTCATGATATTTAAAGCCTTTGTTTTTTTTTAATGTGTTTTATAATGCACTGAGAATGTCTCCTAAAATTTAGTTGCATTATCTTTTGAAATAAAAAAAGTTGTGTTCAAAATGAGGCAGAAATTCAGAAAGTTGGTTCCAATTTTGTGTGGTTAAATGCAAACAAATAATGGGGTTTAAAAAATTCACACACAGAATCATAACTCCACTTCTATGAAAGCTAGAAAGATGAAATTGATGTTTCATCTGACACACAATTCAATATATGGGAAATGAATGAATCAGTGGTTACTGTTAATTACTTAAGGGGTCATCCATTAATGATGCCATGCATCTAGGGGAAGGGGTAATGTATTTGTGACCATGTGTGATGAAATTGTCTAATTTGTGTTGACAATGTGGGGGTGGGGGGGGGGGAGATGGAATAGGCACAACAAGTGTAACAGACATCATTTATGGATGCTCTAAGCCATATTAGGTCATGAAGTCATTCTTTAATTAAGATTAATTTCAATTAGGCCAACATTTTCTTTGTTAGCCTTATGATACAAGCTGAATTCAGTTGACAGTTCAATTTATTCCCATTTTGTAAAATCATACCCAGTAGGCCAATCAGGTTTCTTCTTACAGTAGCCCAATCATGTTTGGTTTTTCATTTTACATCTTAATCAACTAATCTAAAAATAAAAACTGAAATTATGTACAAACCTGAAACTACTGTAAGCAATTAAAATTTGTATTCATGAGAAAATTTGTTGGCCCATGTTTTACATTTATTCATCAGCCTTCATCACCTGAATTATTAAATTCATCATTGGAAAGTAGTCCGACAACTTTCAGGATAAGTCATAACAGTACCTTCAACAGAATTCAAGCAATGAAAAGACAGTGTGCAGTTTTAACTAGCACTGCTATTGAACAAGATGCTAAGCCAGGATGTAGTTTAAGTTACACGTATGTTAAAACATTTCTTTGCAGGATCTATCAAAACTAAAAAAAACTCACACTTAAATGTCACTTTTTAATTTAAAAAAAATGTAAAATCCTGGGAAAACCCGATATTATTAATGTTTGCAAACATTCATATCAGTTTTATGCACTCAATTCATACATGTGACGTAAGTTTAATTGAATTTTTGCCATTCACATTTTTACAAAGTATAGTACTTTACAGGAATATTGATTTAGGGCAGGACAAGAAAAATAAAAATATTTTAAAGCTAAACACAAATCACTCTTTATACAGTGTAATTGATGAGAGGGGAAAAGAAGACACCATCAAGGCTAGTGAAGAGCCTAAAGTGACAGTCATAAAAAAGGGTAAGGTTTATAATATTTTTTAAAAGCATAAACTTATAGATAAAATGTATTTAGACTTAAATAAGATCTTCAATATGCCTCTGTTGAAATTCTATGATTAAATGATTAATTTTATTTTGATTTTGTTTTACTTTCCATGGTATCATTAGGTGCGCCTTTACAATCGAATGCCGGTGGGCTTGGCCAGGGGAGTGAAGAGCACACTCCAAAAACTGGGAAGCTAAAAGCAGAACAAGAGAATGCTAAAAGCTCAGCTGAAATAAGAAAGAGTCAAAGGATACAAAAACATTCTTTGATCAGCAGCAATGAGAAGTCACATCAGAATAACCGAAGAAATTCCCCATTGAAGGCGGGGCAAAAGAAAGTAAAGGGCGGGAACTCATTCCAGAAAGAAACTGCTCATCTTAAGAAACCGGTATTGTAAACGACAGATGTGTTTCGCTAGAAAACAGTCTTGAAAAATGTATATATTTTGCTTTAGATTGTAAACAACCACAGTAAAACCTCTTTATTCATCATTAATCTGTTCTGGTGGCCTGAAGAATATGGATTCAGATGAATATAGAAACATTTTTTCCCCTTAAGAAATTTGATAGGAATTGGCCCCAAAGAGTGTTACATAAATTTTGATAAATACATTAAAGTTTATCAAAACTTCACATTGGTTGCAGAGTAAAGATGATGGTAGATTGAAAATTATTATTGTATAGAGAATCACCTTTCATTTAAAAACATCCGATAACTCCGATTCTAGTGATGGGTTTCAGTTGCATAAGATCTTACAAAGAACTTCACTGATGTTGCACGTTTTTTAAATTTTTTTTTAAACCTTCCTGAAGTAGTCAATCACATTATCATTAAATGCATTTATGTTTTGGTTTAAGGTGGCTTCTTTTTTTTTCCCACTCTGCATTTTGGCCAAAATGGAAACCAAAAACAATTGTGACATAATAATAATAATTCCCATAGAAATTATCAGCACAAGGCTGACTTGAGTTGGTTTTTATGTCAGGAATGTAGAGGTTTAACTGTGTTATATTTTCAAATTCATGAATCTGCCACTCCCAGCCCTACCACACTTTACGTTCCCTTGCTGTAAATGTAAAATGAACTATTTTTTATTTCTTCCAGGTCATTTCTGGCAGGAAAAAAGCTGACATCACAGATCAAGAGGTGACCGTTTTGACAGACTGGATTATCAAACCAATACCATGCAGTCGTGCCGTTTGTGTTGAGGGGCAAAAAATGTAAGTATATTTAGCTAATTGCATGGTAGTAAAGCAAATATAAACCGCAACAACTGTTTATTTACTTTAATGAGTAGTTTTTATTGGGTAAATTCATTCTGTTTCCTAGTTTAAGTAACTAAATTATTAACAGAAAAAGTTTCAAAAGTAATATTCCCATGGTGTGACTAAACACATAATTTTTCTTTTGAGTGGAGCCTTTAAGAAAAAGGATAGCGACAATAGCCTTAGTCCTTTGTTTTTCGTCCTCCATCTGCAAAGATGACCAGGGGTATATTTGACGGTGAGTCGAGGTGACTTGTGAGTCCTATCTGTGCCTGAAAATCTCTTCCTTACGGAGAATGCTTGTCTTTTTTGGGTTGTAGTGGTTTAGGATGTAATTCTGCTTTTCCTAGCTGTGCATTTTTGTTGGGCGTGAGGTGTGCATTTACTCTCGAGTGTGTTCCAGCAGATATTCAGTGTAAGATCTAAAGCAAGTGTTTATAATGAGCTCAGGCTGATGTCCAATAATTTCAGGGACACTTTTAGGCGATCTTGAAATAGTTTTACTGCCTTCCGAGTTCTCCCTTTTATAGTTGACAGAACATTATTTGTTTAGGCTGTATGTTGTCTGACTTTCTTGTACAATGTCCAGCCCATCTATCTAGTTCATTTTGTAAGAATGTGTTGATGCTGAGAAAGCCTGCCCATTTATGATTTAATATCAGAGACTTTGTCCTGTCGCCATCTGTTAGAATGTATCTTTAGACAACATAGGTGGAGATAGTTTAGGGTCTAGCATGCCTATTGTAACTTGTCAATGTCTCACTAAAATATAGGAGAATTGTTGGTACAATTGCCCTTCAGCTTGGTGTTAAGACTGAGAGCTCTTCACTCCTGCAGAGTTCTCTAATTTACTTTTGCTTTGGCAATTTTGTTACTGATTTCATGATCTGCTGTTACTGAGGGTGATAGAATGTATTTTTTGTTTGTCTTTGCAGAGGGATGAATGACTTCTGGCACAGTACTGCTATATCGGAAGTGAAAAATCCTAAAGTTGTCGTAACAATCTCTGGCTCTACCTATCGATTGAAGGGAAGAATCAACAGACTTTGTACCATTGACAATGGTAAGTGATGCCAGCTTAATTGTTATGGCTGTTCAGCCAACAGCTTTTCTTGTTGAAAAGTAGCATAAAAAGATTATTTCATAACGGAATCATCGTATTTCCCAAACGCACAGGGGAGGTGGGTTATATTAAGATATTTAGTGTACGATGATGGTGAGAGGGTGGGAGAACAGTCTCTACAAATGAATACATGACCTAAAAATTTTGACAATTCTCTGAAAGCTAAATCCAAAGTTGTGGTTTTGGTGAAATTTATAGTAATTATGATTGATTGTATAAATAATCAATTGGATTCTCATATCAGCTGTGTTGTTGTTGTTTTTTTTTTTCTCAATATCTTATGTCACTTTTTTTATTTTCTATAATTAATGAAATCTTTTAAAATATTTACCCCATGAAGTCTTACACTTAAATCTCTGTTTGCTGTGTTAGCTCGGAGGAACTTTATAATCTAAAATGCTCAATTTTCAACTAACAACCCAAACTATTGTAGTCGTAGGTAAAAAATACAACTTCAAGGGGATGTCACTTGAAGGGGATGTCACTTGAGAAACAGGTAACAGTGATGTTCTCATTAAATAATGCATATTCATTTCATTTAAAAAAAAAATTAAAATTTAAGTAACCTTTCAGAAAATGCTAGTGTGGCCCTCCCTATCTTAACAGGAATACATTTTTTTCTTCAGAAAACTACATTTTTTATTTTATAATAAAAACTGTGTAAGACTAATATAAATATAATAAATAACTACTTTCCTCAACTGACTTGAGATTTATGACAAATTAGACAATGGCTCCAAAATTTACTTACCTTAAGCTCTTTTAAGACAAATATTTTTTGTGAATGTGTGGAATTTAAATTTGAAAAATTTGCCCTGTCTATTTTCAATAGAAAACTTCCATTTTTCACGTTGTCGGTCCCCTGTATGTTGAGGCCACTTAGGGCTATCCTAGACCTGAGACATATTCAGACAAATATATATTTTATGTTGTCCCCTGTACTTTGAGGTCACTTACAGCTATCCTAGACCATTTAATAAATCTTATGTAACTCACACAATACCAGTGGAAAACTTCAGAAATCATACCAATTCCAAAGAAAATTAAGGTAACGTGCAACAAGGACTTACGACCTGTTGCATTTACCTCTATTGTCATGAAATGTTTTGAGAAAATAATTCTGAAAGAAATTTTGAATGAAGTACACCAAAAACTTGACCCCCACCAATTTGCTTATAAGCCTGCCAGAAGTACGGAGGACGCAATCTTACTATTGTTGGAGAGACTTTACCATTACCTAGACAGTCCTAAAACATATGCCAGAGTGCATTTAACACTATCCAACCACACCTTATGATAAAGAAATTTTCCTCGATAGGTGTCAATTTAAATATTCAGGCTTGGATACTGAACTTTTTAACAAATCGACCACAATATGTCAAAGTAAATAACCAATTATCTCCAACCAGAGATATAAGCACCGGGGCACCACAAGGCTGCGTTCTCTCTCCTGTACTGTATACCATATATACAAATGATATTCAAAGCTCAAGCGACACCGTTCCAATCTTAAAATTTGCTGATGATACCACCATTGTTGTTTTAATATCTGAAGGAGAAGGCATATACTGCAATTTAGTTACGAGCTTTATCAATTGGTGCGATGAAAATTTTCTCCAGTTGAATGTCTCAAAAACTAAAGAAATGTTTATTGATTTCAGGAGGGGGAAACACCAGATTACAGATCTCAACATAAAAAATCAAAGTGTGGAGAAAGTGGAGGCATACAAGTACTTAGGTGTCACCATTAATAATAAGCTAACATGGCATGAGCACGGCCAAATGCTGTATAAGAAATTCAACCAAAGACTGTTCTACCTCAAAAAAGTGTACAATTTTGGTGTAAACAAGCTAGTCGTTAACTTATTCTACAGTGCAACTATTGTAAGCCTGCTTAATTTCAATATTACCTGCTGGTGTGGGAATTCAACGTCTGATATTAAATACCGCATAAACCGACTAATCAAGAAAGCTAGGAACATAACACAAACTAAACATCCTTTACTTGAAGAACTATTTGAAGAAAGATGTTTTTGCAAAACTAAACACATTTTGGATGATACATCCCACCCTCTTCATCACAGATACTTAAGATCGGGCCGTTCTGGACGAATTCTTTCCATCAGGGCGAGGACTGACAGATATAAATTTCTTTTGTTCCCCAATCTGTACGAATTTACCAGCATGCTTCCTCTGAAGTCACACATCTGAATGAGAACTAATAAGTCCCCGATTTTGCTAAGAGAACTCACTGAATGGCTGTTTGAAATAATTTATTATAAATGTCTTGTGTTAGAATTGTTTTATTTTTGAGCTGAAAATCTATAATGCAATCAAAAAACATTTCCATTTATTTGGATCAATAAAAGAATCTTATCTTATCTTATTTTTATGGCAGGTTAACCTGTGCAGTTAAAGCTTCAGTATCTCAGAAACTTGGACTTATTAAAATTTATATATGAACATTGTATTTGTTGTTGACAGGCATCCTTATTAAAATGTATATATATAATATTAACATTGTATTTGTTGTTTACAGGCTTCTCTAAAGACATTGCTGATGCATTTTCTAGTGGATTTCCCAAGAACTGGAGGGAACTTATTCAAGATTTCTATAGAGATATCGAAGAAAGGTGAACTATATAATTATTTCGCATTTGCTGGTCCAACAATTTGGAACGCCCTTCCTGTTGATCTCAGAAACAAACAGACACTGGAGTCCTTTAAAACCGATTTAAAGACACATTTATTTCGCAAACACCTTCTGAGACGATTGTCTACCATATTTTCCAGTTAATGCATATTGGCTGTGTTGCTTAGGGTTGAAATGGCTAGAAAGACTTTGACTTGGTATGCTTGTAATTAGTTTTTGTAGTGTTGCGTTTGTTTTAAATGTGGTAAATTATAGATTTGTTTTTTGTTGACTTTGTACTGCGCTTCGAGCTAAGTTTGAAATTTACATATTCTCATGATGTATGGTATGAACTTGTCATTGACAATCTATGTAGCTTTAAATCGCAGGTGACAGCATTTAAATTTAAAGGTGTCAATTAGAAATTGTTCCAGTCAAATCACTTGAACGCAATTATTTTTTTGGAAGCCATCACTTTTCTTCTTTCAGCAAAAATCTCCAAAATTTGTGGAAATTATTGAAATTTATACATATTTATGGAGATTGTTTGTAATTATTCATACTCATATGTTAAATAATTTTCAGAGATAAAAAAAATTGATAAAATATTATTATATCTATATCTCATTTTTAGTGTTACTAAAAAAATTGAAATTCAGTAGCAGGAGAACTTTTGAATTGACAAACTTAATTTTTATCAATTATCCAACAAGATTTATGGATAGACACTAGAGCTTAAACTATATATTCTATTGCAGTATTACCATTCATGAGGAAAAAAGACAACCTACAAGGAAGATGAAAGCATTCAAATTGAAATCTTCACCAACTAAAAAGAAAACTGGGAAGAAAGATGTCCTTGAAAAACATTCTAGTAAATATTTTGTGTAATTTAGTTTAGTTGAGGATTGCAGGCTTTTGCAACTTTGAACCCTTTAAAAAAGTAGAAATGCCTTTTAAAATTGTATTAAAAAAAAAAAAATAACTTCTAATTCATTTATTAAAGTACAAAAGGACTCATAGAACTTAGAAACTGCAAAAGGAATTATAGAACTTGGAAACTACAAAAGGAGTTATAGAAATTATTAAATATACTTTTGACAAAGTGTTGATGGAGGAAATTAAACAATGTGCAAACATTTTTATCATAACATAAAAGTAAATGGCTCCTCTGTTCTTACATTATTTTTCCTTGAAATTAGATTTTGCTTCCCCAGGTTTGGTAACTCTGAAATAAAGGCTTTCAATGGTACCTATTGGGATTTTATGAAACCATTCCTTTATCAATTTGTTATTATTTTTCATTCTTGCGCCCTATTTTTTCATCATAGGTCTATTCAGTTACGGAAGTGTCCAGTGAAATCAAAGAATTAACATATGAAATAAACGGGAAATTTAATAGATAAAATATTTTAAAAATTATTTAAATTTAATAAGGCTATAAGGGAAATCGAAGCGAGGACTGCAAAGGTGAAGTTAACAAGGATGGCGGATAGGATGTAGATATCATATGTAGATATCATGGACAGAAGGGTGATGGGATTTAGCTTTACCTACAGATATTTCGAACTCTTTGGCAAACAAGAAAACCGACCATTTTCAGTCCACTAAATCTCCATGCCAGCCAAGTTTTTCTGTCTGTGTGTACTTCTGCTGTCAAAGGCTTCTTAGCTGAAACATCCGCTTTTTTGTGTTACCCTTCTTCAGGGTTGTCTCTACCCTGTGTATAGTTTTTATTGCTTCAGCAGCTAAAGGATTTTTTGGAGAGAGAAAAAAAAAATGCTTTGGAGGAAATAAATTGAAGCTTGTGCATTTTCATGTTGAATCTCCAGTTTGGCACAATGCAAAAAAAAATATATATATTTTTTAAAAAAATGGTATTTTAAACTAAATGACCCATTTATTAATTTATTATTTCCAGGTATTTCTTAAGATGCTCAGATCAGTGTCCCCAGTAGGCTTTCAGTAAATTCTACTGGTTTGAAATTGAAAGCTTGTTGAGGATTTCAAATGAAGTCTCTGTCTAACATTTCTTTTAAAATAATAATATTAAGATTACCCATCATCTCTTTAGCCGTCTGGACCCCCGGGGGCCTGATACAACAAGAAATCAACACAGCAGATGTAACGGTTACCAGGAGCGGCCGCATTTCACTTCCGCCTTTGGCCAGGTGGGTCGGGCAACGTTACATTCAAGTAGAAGGTACAAATAAAATTCAAATCGGCTATAAAACCAAAGCAGCCGAGCAGGCCCTCAATCAAGTGACAGACAGCATTCTTCAGCTACCTAAGGTAATTTTCTTTCTATTTAAATTAAGCCAGAGCTGTCAAACTTTGATTTCAAACTGGATAAAACTTGTCATTGGGGGGTTACAATTTGTACAATCCTGTCAGTTTTCCCAGGGGGTCGTATTGAAGCTGGTCCCTCTGCTCTTTGTGTGTATAGCAATGAATGGGTGAAGGACTTGTATTTTATTTTAGCTGGTTGCCATGGTAAATGAAGCCATTCATGTTTATTTTGTTTGCAATGGAAAGAAAACTACCCCTGCATCATTACATACACAGTTATCATATTCTTATAGCTGTAAGAAAACTACCCTTGTGTTACGACCTTAATTACACTTAAAATGCTACGACGTTAGTTTGATACTTCCTCTCACATAGAACACAAGGTCCAGTGTAACAATATATAATATTTATTACATTCTTTACAAAGCAGGATACACATCAGTCCAAATACCAATTATCCACTCGCTCCTATCTCTACTGACTAACTCTTAACTGACAACTCTGACGACTAACAATTCTCTTGCTCTACCTTTTTTTCCCTGACTCTCTCTGTCCGACTTTCTTCTCTGTCTCTCTCTGACTGACCTCTAGCTAACACACATCCCTTTTATAATACCACACAAACAACTCAGCCTACGCAAACGTTCCACACCACGGACTAACTTCACGCTCTGACCTCACGATCAACAACTCACGATCAACAACTCACAAAACACTCATGAATCACAACTCCCCCTACCCAACATTCACAACAAACTAGTTCACAACACCTTGCATCATTACATACAGTTATCATTTTCTTATACCTGTAAGAAATCTACTCCTGCATCATAACATACACAGTCATATTCTTATAGCTGTGAGAAAAAAATCATTTCAGCAGCCTATGGTAATTGATATTAGATACATTATGGGCCACAACTCTTGCTTAACCAACTGCATGTCCAAAAATTAAACTGTTAACAAAACAACTCTCATAATTTGGGTAAAAGGAGTTCGATATGTGCAAGTCTAGTTATGTGTGTAGCAATGAACATTGAGAACTCTTTATTAGTCTGCAATTAACATCGATGAGACTGATGTATTAATGTATTTTAGTTGGTTTTTTAACACTTACTGGCCAAAATTAGTTGCTTAGCAATAGTTATTTCTTATTATTAGTTCATCCTTCAAAAATAAAATAATTTTAAACAAATAAATGACTGGCGTAAATTTTAACGCCATAAGCTCAGTCTCTAACTATTTCCATTGTTTTAAAGAGGAGTTCAAACAATATTTCATTCAATAGATCTATTTATAACTTCTCTCATAAGTAAGAGTTAAATATTTTATCCTCCCTCAGAGTGCACTGGCAAAGACATACCATAAAAGTTTATCACAAAGTCTCCAGTCTCCCACCACTACTAATATGTTAAACGGAAAAGATTCCTGTGACAAGAATAAGAAAAGTAATGTACAAGGTGTTAAGGTAGCGCTCCAAAAATGTCATATGGCACAGGAAATCTTAACTAAAACATCCAAGTGTCCTGAAGCCGTGAATAAGACACCATGTGCATCTAAAACGCAAGAAACTCCAGGCCAAAAGAATAAAATTATCTCTATTCCTAATGTATCAGATAGTAAATCAAGCCATCAAAAGCTCAAGCTTAGAAAATACAGTCCAATGCTTTCAGGTGACGTTCAAGACAATGGCCGGCCTGTGTCTGACACTTCTATTGAACTTAAACTGAAAAGCAGTTTTAATAAAACACTCGAAAGTCAAGCTGAGGAAAGGCGGTCAACAAAATCAATTTTATCCGTTTCTTATTCAGATGAACCAAAAAAGACAAGTTTTGTAAACACCAGTTCAAAAAAGGTTTCAATGAAAAGACGAGTAGGATCCTTAGATTCAAGTGAAGAAAATCATTCCACAAAAAAAGTCAGAAGACAAGAAGAGTCAAGCCATGAAAAAACTGTCAAGTGGAAACAGAAAAAGTTTGTAGGAGACCTGTCAGATTCAAATCTGGAAAATAATGTTATGGGAAAACAGAAAAATCAGATACACTCAAGCCCAGAAAAGAATTCTAAAGGAAAACAGAAAAATCAGCCACATTCAAGCCCAGAAAAGAATTCTAAAGGAAAACAGAAAAATCAACTACATTCAAGCCCAGAAAAGAATTCTAAAGGAAAACAGAAAAATCAGCTACATTCACGCCCAGAAAAGAATTCTAAAGGAAAACAGAAAAAGAGGAATGACTCAAGTTCTGAAGAAAATGTAAGCCCTACAAGGAAAAAAACCAGGTTATCAGATTCAAATAAAAAATATTATTCTGAAAAACTAAGTAAAAATTCAAGTATATCAGATAGTTCAATTGACAAGCATTCGAGGGTCGAAATACGTAACAAATATAAGGGTTTACATCATTTGAGCACAGAGGAAATTTCTATGTCGGCTTCACATTTGAAAAGAAAAGGAAAACACAAGAAAAGTGAAGCGAAGTTATATGATATTGCTCTTGAAAACGAATCATCTAGTTCTAAAGTGAACACAAATTCAAAAGGTGGAAAGGTCTCACAAAGTTCAGAAGAAGAAAATAATTATCCAGTGGTTAAAAAGGGCATAAAACGCACGCTAAAGAACACAAACTCTGTTGACAATCAGGGGGCTGATGGTAAAACTGACAACAAGCGTAAGCCAAAAAAACCTGCCAAGCTGACTGGTGATGATGCCTGGACTGTGAATGAGAAAGGAAAGTTTCATGAGTAAGTTAATCCTTTGTTTTTACGCTGTTTTAAAGTATTTTTTTTTTCTTTTCCTTTTTTTAATGAATACACTTTTAAAATTTAAACAACTGTAAACCAGATGCTGTCCCATATGTAGGGCTTTGGCCTGCCTCATCACTTCCTTCCACTCACACTTAATTGATGCTTTCCTTTTCCATTACTGGATTAATGCTTTTGTAAAATGTAATTAACTAATTATAAAAGTGTTAGACTGCGATTAAGCTTTCAAAGTAGATTAATGAGACACAAACAATTGGTGTAAAAAAAAAAAAAAAAATTTTTTTTAAGTTTTAAATCTAATTAAAACAAAAAAAAAAAAAAATAAAAAAGATAAAAAAAAAAAAAAAAAAAAAAAAAAAAAAAAAAAAATGTAATTAACTAATTATAAAAGTGTTAGACTGCGATTAAGCTTTCAAAGTAGATTAATGAGACACAAACAATTGGTGTAAAAAAAAAAAAAACAATGTTTGTTAAGCTTTAGATCTAATTATAGCTACACAAAATACAAATTCAAAGGTTTCAGCAAATGCCTTCATCAGTATAACAAAAAAAATTTAAATAAGTATAAATTAATTTTACATATTTAAATGTATATGTAGGTTTCCAAATTAACAAGAAAAGAATAAGAAAGGCCACAAGTCTCTAAGGAAAACAAAGCTTAGAAGAATGGAAAGAAAGTGGGTGGAAGTATAGTTTAAAAACCAAACAGGAGAAAGACATTGCAGCTGTGTAAAATTGTGAATTTGGTTTATACCCTTTGGAGTCAACATACCAAATCTTTTTATTAATTTATTTTCCATATAAATTCTATCAGGTGTATTACTTGCATACAATTATACCAGTAACTGCTATGTCTAATATTCCATTATAATTAACATTATTGAAATATATTGTTTTATTTACACAAATAATTTGTGTCTCATTAATCTTGTAAAGTATGCAAATAGTGAATTATTTGTTTAAGCCTTTGAAAATTAATAATCATAGGGTAAAATTGTCAATCTGTAATAATAATATTCAAGGCAAATAAAAAAATTTGTATTTCACACTTAAATATCACTACCCGCACTACTAAAGTAACCAGTTAGCTATCTGCACTACTAAAGTAACCAGTTAGCTATCTGCACTACTAAAGTAACCAGTTAGCTATCTGCACTACTAAAGTAACCGTTTAGTTAGCTGTTAATTATCATGTGATATATATTTTAAATTTATTAAAAATTTGTTCAATTAATTGTCTAAGAGTCAAGAACTCTAGTTACCTATGAAATTATAAATAATTCACATGCAGCACTCTGCCCCCACCTCCCCTTCACATCATCCCAAGGGGAAAGGTTGAATTTTAAACTTGTAAAATAGATCATATGCACGCACTGTTAAGGGTTGGTTTCAGAAAAAAAATAATTTAAAGGCTGTTGGAATTAAAATTCCTTTTAGATTCCTTCTTTGCCAAACCATCAAAGATTGAACGGGAGTCAAGTTTTACATACTGGTACCTTACATGTGATTACAATGCAGATTTTAGGTGATGCAGTGCCCAGTGCTGTGTTACATGCTCGGGGTTAACTCATTAACTAGTTAACTAGAGGTCAACTAACTTTACATACAAGTTTCAATAATCCTGAAGTGCTAATTGATAAAATGGCAATAATGACAATCTCATCTTGGAACTTGAATAAAGCTTTAAAACCAACATATGAATCAAGTTGGCTGAAAGTCTTCAGCTTGTTTTTTTAATTTAAGAACTGCTTCTCTTTGTTTCCTTTAGTGCTCTTAAATCATTAGACAGTGACATTTTGGATTATTGGCGGCAAGTTTCCCAGTTAGTTGGCACACGCTCTGAAATGGAGTGTCAGTTGTTCCATAAAGAGTTCCTGGAATCTAAGCTGGCCAATCCTCGAAAGACGGACAATCAAAAAAAGAAAACCAAAGTCTCAGGTTAGTTTTAAAAATATTAAATTCAGAATATACCGAAACTAATCTTCATGTAGAATTAATATAATCCATCACATAATTATTTTTAAATATTCATTATACACAAATTTGTAATGCCTGTTCTTATAAAATAAAAAGAAGCAATCTATATAATTGCATACCCCTCCACCTTGTACATGTTTTCAGACACACTCAAATGTACAAATGAGCCACAAAACCATCCCTTCACACATACGCACACAGTCAAATGTACAAATGAGCCACCAAAGCATCCCTTCACACACATACGCACACAGTCAAATGTACAAATGAGCCACCAAAGCATCCCTTCACACACATACGCACACAGTCAAATGTACAAATGAGCCACCAAAGCATCCCTTCACACACATACGCACACAGTCAAATGTACAAATGAGCCACCAAAGCATCCCTTCACACACATACGCACACAGTCAAATGTACAAATGAGCCACCAAACCATCCCTTCACACACATACGCACACAGTCAAATGTACAAATGAGCCACCAAAGCATCCCTTCACACACATACGCACACAGTCAAATGTACAAATGAGCCACCAAAGCATCCCTTCACACACATACGCACACACACAAAGAAAGTATTCACACTGCTTTTAACTATTAAAAAAAAAATTAAATTCTGTGTGTTATCAACAAACATGTCAGATTTTTGTCAGGCCAAACGATAGGTCAGTTCCTTACTCTTCTTTCTAAATGTAATATAATATATGCAAAGTATGGATTACTCCTGTCATATTATATATCTAATGTATGGATTACTCCTGTCATATAATATATGCAATTTATGGATTACTCCTGTAATATAATATATTCAATGTATGGATTTCTCCTATCATTATGATATATGCAATGCATGGTTTACTCATTTCAAAATGTTGCCCAGTGTCAGTGATGTATTATGTTTTACTAATCATGCGTCCTGTTGAGAAATCCTTAATTTCCAAGAGCATTTTTTTAAAAGATGTAAATTAGACACATTTATAAAAATCCAATTTTTGCTTTGATCTAATTATATAGATAAAATTTTGCTATTCATTAAAGTTTGATTGAAAATTTGTTAAAATGTGTACACTTTTCTTGTTAAGTCAGTAAAACTTTGAACTTTTTTGTAGCCTATTTCCTGACTCTGTGTGACATATTATTATTTTCTCAAGTTTAAAAAAAAAATGTTTCAGGAAGGAAAAAAGGAGAACCCATCAAAGGGGGCAAAGGTACATTAAAGAGAAAGCAAGGATTGAGGGAGTTCTTGGATGAGCAGAATGAAGGTTATGAAGATAAATTATTTGAAGGATCGCCATACTCGTCCAAAAAAACAACATCCCTGGTAAGTAAATATTCAAATTTAGACCAAAAAAATCTTAACAAGCATTGACCCTAGATTGCTATCTAATGACCATTGATTCACTTGAATAATTTCAATCCATTCCTGCCTAACTTGTTGTGAATCACCTTCCTTGTCATTCCTGCCTAACTTGCTGCGAATCACCTTCCTTGTCATTCCTGCCTAACTTGCTGCGAATCACCTTCCTTGTTATTTTCTGCCTAACTTGCTGCGAATCACCTTCCTTGTAATTGACA
Source organism: Lymnaea stagnalis (assembly GCA_964033795.1). Lineage (NCBI taxonomy): Eukaryota > Metazoa > Mollusca > Gastropoda > Lymnaeidae > Lymnaea > Lymnaea stagnalis. The sequence goes on from CAXITT010000176.1 coordinate 292,657, forward strand.
ATGCTTGTTTTGTAAGCCTAAGGTTCTTAACCATCATGCTCACGTTTTCAGTTATTCTTTAGAGAGTTACTTTTCTTTATCGGGAAAACTGTAAGTTTTCTACTTCTTTCAATACTAAGATATACTAAGGTATGAGAAGTGTAGTATGGGTTTGTATGCTACTGATAATTTCATTAGTGGGACTAGCATATATAATCTCTTTAATCTCTCTCTCTCACAAGAGTACTGCCTCACATCTCTGGATGTAGCATCATCTTTGGGAACTCAATCCACTTGTGCATGTGCTCTTCAGCCTGAAAAATTTGAAGGTCTTCTCTAGCTCTTTGTAAAGATTGTTAGTTTATTGGAATCCGTCGGCCTTCATGAGGTGGAGCTTCTGTTTTTACACATTGTTCAGGGTAGTCAGGTATTTGTGGTAGGTAATGGAGGCATAAGTCCAATGGTGCTGGGCAGGGTAGGCAGCAATGTGTTGCTGATTCCTTTGGATGTGTAAGACCAATGGTGCTGGGCAGTGAAAGCAGTGATGTGTTGCTGATTCCTTTGGATGTGTAAGACCAATGGTGCTGGGCAGTGAAAGCAGTGATGTGTTGCTGATTCCTTTGGATGTGTAAGATTAATGGTGCTGGGCAGTAAAAGCAGTGATGTGTTGCTGATTCCTTTGGATATTTGCAATGTTTCAGACCTGTTTACGATTTTGGCGTACAATGTACGATTTTGAGGTGTATACATAATATTAATATATACTATATGTCTATTTTTTACTATTAAGATAATGTATTGAAGGATTTTGTGATGGTATTGTACGATTTTAAAAATTTGAGTGTTAACAGGTCTGATTTTTGGATGGGTCTCATTGGTGTTTTGCCTGATTCTATGGCTTTATGTGGATGAGGTGTCATAAAACATAAATAAGATAGCTAATAGATTTAATTTTATAATTGCCATTTAATAGTAAAATATAATTTATAAATTAGATTAAACACAATAAAATAATCAATTCATCGCTGTGAGGGTAGAGCCCATGTAGGGCTTTGGCCTGCCTCATTACTTCCTTTCACTCAGACCTAACTAATGCTTTTCTTTTCCATACTTGGATTTCCAGCTGTTGCAAATCTTTTTCCACATCATCCATCCATCTAAGCCTAGGTCTGCCTTTGAGCCGTTTTCCTTTGGAGTTTTGGTGATGCACCCTCTTCACTGCTCTGTCATTTGACATTCTCTCTAAGTGTCCTTCCCAGCAAAGTTTACTCTATTTTATTTCTGTTACTAGAGTGGGATCCTGATATAAGCTGTACAATTCATGGTTGGTTCATATTCTTCATCCATATTCATCCTTTGTTGGTCCGTATATTTTCCTGAGAACTTTCCTCTCCCATGTGTTGAATAGGTTTTTGGTCGTTTTGTTAGGATCCAAGTTTCACTTGCCAATGTTATAAATGGGCTGATTACAGTTTTATAAATAGTTTTATTTGTTTCTCTTGAATTGTTTTGTACTTTTGAGTATTTTCTGACTACTGATGTATGCCCTGTTTATGGCTGATATTCTTTTATTTCTGTTAGTAATTCGTTTCTTTCATTTAATAAAGATCCTAGGTATTTGAATTGATTTACTTTTCAAAAGTATGGTTTCTAATTTTAATGGCTTCATCTGTCTGTAGTTCTCTTATCATGGTCATGTATTTTGTTTTTTGGTTGTTAACTTCCTGCTTGTAGTGATGTGTCTTCTAATTCAATAAAGGACTTTATGTCTTAAATACTTTTCCCTAGCAGTGCTATGTCATCAGCATATGCAAGATACTGACGGGGTTAAATTATAATAATTGAAGTTGAAAGTCCTGCATTTGCACAAGCTCAGTCATCACAGTGGCCATGGTCTACTAGTAATATAGTTTATAAGAAGTCGAAATGAAGGTTGTCTCTATATAATTGCCAGCATCACTCTCTGAACTTATTTCAATAGCTTCCACATCAGCCTGTTTCTTACTTTGATCATATAAGCTGGCTAATAAACTTCTCTATATCATAGCCAGCACCACTCTCTGAACTTATTTCAATAGCTTCCACATCAGCATGTTTCTTACTTTGATCATCTAAGCTGGCTAGTCAACTTCTCAGAGAGCTTGGCAAATTATGTGGGATGTTCAACTGTCAAAGCTGTGTTGTAGTTTTTGTTGTTGAGTTGAGTGCTCATTTGACTTTTCTCAAAGATTGCAGTTGACTTCAACAAAAATGACTCGGATGTATTTGGTACCAATCACAATGCCTTCACGCCTGTTGCCGGAGGCAGTCTGTTGAGCACACCGGGAACTAAACTGCGAGCGGCGATGGCATCTGTCAGAAAAACACTTACTGAGTCTGGTCTATCGATTGGAAACACACCTGTATCTACTGAAAGGTAATTTGATATGCTGTAGGTCTAAAAATATCTCTTTGATTTGTCATTACTTAATTAATAGCAGCGGTTGAATTTTGCCATATAAATAACTATCTTTTAATTCATGGTTATAGGAGACTGAAAGCGGATCGATTGATTAAACACTTTCAGGAACGAAAAAAACAGTCTAAATCAGTTGTTGCTGCCGAACAATTGGTAAGTCCATCATCCATTAAACTTCAATATGTTGATTGTTATGTATTGAAATGTCGATCACTATTTCTTGCATTTCCGCTCAAGTGAATATGAAAATTAATATTTTACAAAGTAAATCTTCACCTTTTGCAACTGTATTTATTTAGCCACACTTAAATAACTACTATATTTGTCTGCAAATTATTCAATCAATTTTGGCTGGAAAATAAAAATTGCCTGCATTTTTCAGCCTGGACAGAATGTGGATCTGGATTTGAGTGCACTTCCTATCAAGGCTTTGTTTTCTCAGACTGATCCCAATGTTTTTGTCGATGATGATGATGATGATGAGAGGGAACCCTACTACTGGGATGATGAGTAATTTTGCCTTGAAAAAAATATATATTATTGCAACTTCTTATAAACTTATGTAGACAAATGGATCCTACTTTATGATTTTTATCAACATTTGTCAAAGCATGAAGTTGACAATTTGTGAAAACGTGATATTCATTAGTCACAAGAAGTTTAGCACAATTTCTGTTTTCTCTCCTGATATAACCTGGTATTTGGATATTGCACTGGTCAACTGACTGCAGGGCTGGACAAGACAATGAGCAATAAATATATTACAATCACCAGGTCCATTTTTGCCAAACGGTATGTCATGTGAATTAGGTGCAAAAAATGAAATTTTACCATCAGAAAATGAGCGGCTGGAAAAAACAATTCTTTATTTTATATTCAACAAATATCAATATCATTACAGATTTTGAAGAAGAAGAAAATAATTTACTTTGACATTTTAAAATGAAATTTAATGTTGAAATAAATTTGTGAATATTGTATATTTCTGTTACAAAATCTGTTCACAAAAGTGAATCTGTTAAGTTATGCTGAACTCGGGAAAGCCTGTAAGATTTTTGTGAGAATGTACTATTTTACATTAAAAATGATTTTTTAAAAATTTAATTTGAAGTACCTGTATATTGTATGGCACACTTCATTAAGTTTAGACATAATCCCTTTAAAGATTGCAATTTAATATTTTAAAAAATAGACACGGGGGAGGAAAGGTTGCATTGACTGAGAATCAATCATGGGCAAAAATAAATTCTACCAACAGACCACCTATTCCAATAAGTCTCATCTCAAATCAAAGTATAGATTTTTCTGGATATGCATGTCATTCTCTGCATTCATAGTACTTTTTTTTTTTTTTTTTTTTCAATTATAAATTACATTATATATTTTAAAATGGAAATTCTTTTTATACACAAACTTCTTATTACTATTCCAATAAGTCTCATCTCAAATCAAAGTATAGATTTTTCTGGATATGCATGTCATTCTCTGCATTCATAGTACTTTTTTTTTTTTTTTTTTACAATTATAAATTACATTATATATTTTAAAATGGAAATTCTTTTTATACACAAACTTCTTATTAAGGTTAAGTCTGAAATATAAAGTATAATAAAGTCTTTGAAAGTTTGTAATAAAAGGGAAAGGACTATTTCCGTTTTAACTATACAAATTATTTCTATTTTATTCTCTTAAGTTAGGTTTGAGCAGGGGGACATTTCTTTTTCCCTTTTAAAATATGCGATAGGCTAGGGCTATTAGCTACTGTTGTTTCTTATGGTTCATTTTGTATTTAAATGTCATTTTAAAGGCTTATCATGGGAAATTTTTTTTAAAAATAAGCTTTATTTTTATGTGTACAGAACACTCTTTATAATGACAGCATTTTGTCCTTGTAACACACCCCCACCCCCCTAAAAAAATTGTACTTGACATAAGCAGTGTTCATCTCTTTTTTTAGGCAACCGGGTATTTCCCAAATCAAATCATAGAGGCTTGAATTTTATGCAGGTTTCTTAACCCTCTTGAGACGGCAAGGCCGATCTATCGACCCAGAGGGTTGTGACGAAAAAGACAAAAGTCTGATCCATCGCCCAATAATAAAAGCCTCCAAATTGGCTGGCTGGCCTCTGTACCAGCCAATCGGATTTCTTCTCTCATTTCTTGTTCATCTCACCATTTTAATGGTGGCTTCTATTGATAGTTTAGAAGTTTTCTGTCATTTTATTTAATTTCTTTTATAGTTAGTTACCCCTTTATTTAATTTCTTTTATAGTTAGTTACCCCTTTAAATGCTTAAAAATATGTGACCTGGAAATAAGTCAAAAAGGAATATTTTATGCAGTTTTTTTTACATTGAATCCCATTCAAATATGGTTTAAGACTTATTTAGGCTTTAAAAATCTTAAAATTTAACAAAATTCTGCAATAACACGTTTATTCTAAGTTTTAAAAAAAAATTGTGTTCATAAATTATGCAAATCAGGATTTCTCATTTGCAAAAATGTTGAGATTTCATTCAGTTTGATTCATAAAGATAATATGAGTTCATTCAATTCCTAACAAGAATATATAGTTTTATATTTTTTAAGTAATTAGTGTATTTTTTATAAATGTTTTGGCGAAGTAAGTGCAGGGCTTGTGAAATGGGCTCCACCTTCTTGGCACCAACAGTCCAAAAGGTCTCCGTCTTAAGTGGGTTAATGTATTCCAGTATTTATTTATATCAAATTTCAGACATAAATCGGTCATGTAATACTTTTTGAAATAATAAAATTTTAAGTGACTTTTCTATAGAGTTAAATATTATGCACCAATAGTATTCAGATCTGATAACCTAGACATAGCTTGTGAAGGTTATATGGGGAAAAATATCAAATTGAAATTGTGGCTGGGTACATTTTGTGCAACTAATTGTCCAATAATAATCTGCTTTATATTATACAACTATTTGTAATGATATGTATGAGATATTTCAAGTCAGCCATGGGAATTTAAGGCTTTTGTTGATTTTAATATTACAATGTATTTTGTAAAGTGTGAATATCTTGTAGAGTTTACATGTAACTTATGTAAACAGTCTTGTTTTGTAGAGGATATTAATAAACAATGGATTTCATCATTTTTAAACTCCTCAGTTCTTTCTCAACCAAATTAAAACCTTTTATTTTCAACAAACTTATTAATAATTAAGTTGTCCAAATTTAAAATAAACTTGTTCATTAGACTTATACTATAATTAAACAACCCCTAAAAACAAAGTTTTTCGCATAAATCCTTTATAAAATGTAATATGGAAAAATGGGAGGTGGGGGGCTGAAAATTTGGCACAACAGGCAAAGCACTATAAGAAGCCCAATTAGTGCTCCTACCCCCAAGGCTCGCAAGCCCATATTTTTTCATGCCCCTAAACTATATTATTATTCCAATGACCCACCCGCTTTTAATCAGCCGATTAATTTCGACTTTTTAAAAAAATTGCAATTTTTTTAAAAAGAATAACATTTAACGCTGTTATCTGGAATTTCACTTTATCTCCCCATTGATAAACGGATTTTTGGGGGTTGGGGCTGAAAATTTGAAAGAATATGTTGTCATCTGCAATGAGTCTATGTGCCAAGTATCAGCTCGATAGTTTGATGGGAAGTGGCCAATTAGCAAACTGGTAGTGAAAAGTAATTATAAGTTGGTAATTACACGTTGAGGCTTATTAAAGAGTAGATCACCAAGAGTATTAGTTCATCAAATTTAATAATGGTTTCCAAATTTGTAAAATTATACACCATCATTTTGAGTGTAAGGAGTGACTAAGTAATTACACACTGTCATTGTGAGTGTAAGTAGTGAAAAAAGTAATTACACACTATCATTGTGAGTGTAAGTAGTGAAAAAAGTAATTACACACTCTCATGAGTGTAAGTAGTGACAAAGTAGTTATTTACTACCATTGTGAGTGTAGTGACAAAAGTAATTATTCACTATCAATAATTGTGAGTGTAGTGACAAAGTAATTACACACTGTCATTGTGAGTGTAAGAAGTGGCAAAGTAATTACACATCATTTTGAGTGTAGTGACAAACATAATTACAGTGTCATAGTGAGTGTAAGTAGATTGTCATTGTGAGTGTAGTGACAAAGTAATTAGACACTGTCATTCTGAGTGTAAGAAGGGACAAAAGTAATTATTCACTATAACTGACAGTGTAAGTAGTGACAAAAGTATTTATACAATTTCATTGTGATGGTAAGTAGTGACAAAGTAATTACACACTGTCATTGTGAGTGTAAGTAGTGACAAAGTTATGTTACACTGTCAATGTAAGTGTAAAGAATAGGAAAGCTAGACAAGGTAATTTATATCTGATAATTAAGAATAACAGTATGAAACATTGGATTCACTAAATGTATTTTTAATTTGAGTAATAGTGTCTACTCATCAAAGCTTGGTCTGTGCATTGTGAAAGTGAAATTCTTTGAAATACTATAGCAGTGACAGGCCTCCTAACAGTACATTTTTAAGGTTTAAATAGGAAAACACGGGCCTGGATTCTGCACATGCTTTTATTCACAATCATACCCCCAATTACCCTCAAGACATCACATTGCACCAAAGATTTCAACCAACTCCTATTCATAGCTTTGATTTTCTGATCATTCAGCAAAGACACATTTTTTCCAGGAATTTTCATTCATAAAAATAAAGTGACTCTTTTGCCTTGATTAGCTTTGCATAGGTTATAGAACAGTCATATTAAGGTGACAGTCAGTGACAGACTCACTTCATAACTAAGATTTTTTCCTTCTTAACATAGCCAAAAATTATTGTCAAATACAATTTTTTTAAATGTAAAACATTATGCATGGCCAACATACCAGTACACTTAAGTTTCACTTTTTGTGACCTTGACCTTACTATCTTAACCACATATCATTTCTCTAATTAAATAATTCATAAATGGTATTTTAAATCCTATACACACATACAATATGTTGTAAATATGTAAGTCATAAGGTATAAATAATTGCTTTCAATATCAAGAAGATCTGTAAAGCTTCTTTAATAATATCAAATGATAAGCACACTTTATATGCTTCTAATTTTTTTAAGTATGTTATTAAGAGCATATCTTAGAGACTTGGAAAAACCTAATGTCAGAGCTCCTTTCAAGATCTGAATAGCACTAGACTTTTTCACAATGTGCCTCAAGCTGTTTGCTACATGCTTTCCGCACTCGGAATCATAAGCGTGCCGCTTGATAATTTCTTCCAAATCAGGAAAAACTCCTATCTGTGAAGTTGACATATCTTAAAACTTTTTAACAGGTATTTATTTTCATTGAATATTAAGGAATTATTATGCAAACATTTAAGCTTAATTTTTAAATGTTCTTTAGGTTGTTAATAAATGACAGACTTGTTTAAGAACTTTATACATTGAAAAAAATCCTTTAGATATCATAAATTAGTGGGTTTTTTAACTTCTCACCACCATAAAGTATGTTAAAGGAGCAGTTTCCAAAACATTCAAACGTCTAAGATTTAAAAAAAAAAAAAGTTTTACCTGAAATTTGTGCATTAGTAGACCATAAAGCACTTGGCCAGGCAAACATTTTAAATGGTGATGTCTAGAATGAAAGGTCAAGGCCTGCTCAAACTGACCCTCATTTTGCCACCAGGTAACATGCTCTTCTTCTCTGAGGATTGGGCCGTACATTCGTCGGAAGAATGGAAGGCTGGGCTTCACAATGTTGGATATCTTTAAATAAACAAGGGACATAATGTCACATTCTGTTAGATAATGAAAAAGTTATATCAACCCACTACAGGTTTAGACTGGTAAAATTTTCAATATAATAAAATTTTCAAGCAAGCAGATCAAGGCTAGATAGTTTTGATGGCAGATAAATCGATGGCTCAGACAGCTCTCAAAAGCTCCCACATTTTAAAAATGTATAATTGAGATTTCTTATTTTAAGAGAGAATTGTCATACTTTGTAAAAAATAAAAACAATTATTGAGGACATAGCCTAAAAAATTCAAATACTTAAAGAATAACTAGAGAACAGGCCTGATTGTTATCTTCAGCTATTCCCATTCTAAAATCTCCAGCATATGAAAGACTTGTAATGGTTGTGTATAATTGTTCTTCTGTGAACATATCGGGCAGAAGAAGCAGTGCTGCATGGACTGCACTTCTCAGGTTCACCTGTATATAATGATAATTATTATTTCAGGATAATGCCTAAATTTGAAATCAAATGAAATAAATCTGCTTATAAACAATCTTGATGATTGAACAGCTGTGATATTATATGTTCAAGTATGCATTTGATTAGAAATGTATTAAAAACGTTTAAAAATTGGCTACATTTAAGATTGGCTGGTTGTCTTGTACTTGTATGGTTCATATAACTCAAGAAATAGCTGGTCAAGGAAGAAAAGGTTATATATAAGACTTTGCCCTTTTGACATGTCATTGGTATGAAAGAAAAATGAAGTAGAATTAAATGTAATGCATCAGTGAAATACAGAGAAAATTAATTGCAAATTTCAACAAGTTGGTAAGAAAATTCAAGGCAATCATTAACATAAAACGTCTGAGTAGTCATGATTTTGAAGCCACTGTCTGAATCCAACATCAGTTGGAATAAGTCTGGCTACTTTTACTTTAAGTTTCATATTACCCAGAGTTTAAATGTCTACAACAAAAAAATTAAAATAATATATTTTTGTACAGGAAAATCTTGATATATAATAATTATAATACTGGTATGCATATTATAATAAAGGCGCAAAGTATAAATATATACTCATCTTATTTAACTGCAATGACAATAATTTTACAATATACATTTTTTTAAAATTATTGATAATTTAATAACATTAAAACAAAAAAAATTAATTTAAACAAAAAATCTACTTTCATTTTGCAACAGTATACAACAAACAACCTACTTTCATAGCTGTTATGAGATCCTCATTTGTGGGAAGAATAATTAAGCTAACAGGTTTGTGCAATCGACCACTAATATAGAGTGACTCCCAGTCGAGTAGATCAGTGATGAGCCTTGCTGTACTGATTACACCGTACTTTATGAGGTGGCCATGCATAGGCACTAAGGCATTGAAGTAAATACCCGCGCCGTATCTATAATTAAAATAATTCAATTTGAACTCTACAGTTTTAATAAAAACTGAATTGTAAAAATTAATTAAAAACTGAATTTAACTATTGGGAATCAACCTCATTTCATTTAAAACAAATTCTTGTTAACCAAGTTGTAGTAGACCTATATGTAAGGCTTCAAGTCAAGCAATGTTTAAGCATAACACCACAAATTATAGTTTGAGCATAGTCTGCTCCAAATCTTGTTTTACAAATATAAACTTTTGTTTTCCCTACGCATTTACTAAGACATTGCTGAATTTTTAAGTAATTAATAAAAGAAAATCTCTTTCTAAACTTGAAGGCTATTAAACTAATCCATAAACCAACCTTTCCTGAATCCTTGCTACAGTGTGTGGTCCAAATTTTTTCAGGAATGAGTAATGGTGTGGATGCCTTTCCAAGTTTTGACTGTGCCATTTCTTTGGTTTGTCAACTACAAATATAAAATCGAGCATGTTTCCAGTCTCTTGTAAGCTATATGGCTGGAAAACACCAGAACCATAAGCGAATGCCATCTGTATGCCCTCAGGGAAATCCTCAACTATGTTATTGTAAAGAACCTTTTGTGTCATTTTCCCAGTACAAAGACTTAACTCTTTCAAAGAATTACTAGTACATGTACTAGTATCATTTGTTTTTTTTAGAATAGGCTGCTGATTAAGAGATTTGTGCTCTGTTTGTGGGTGAATGTTCAAAACCAAGCCTTTGGTTATACATATATATCTTAAATGAGTTGATTTATGGATACATGAAAAATCATGCAGCTTAGATGAATCCAAAATGCCTTGGCTTAAGTTTCTGAATTTTGACAATGGTGAAGAGTGACAGTTGTGAGATATCTGATTTTGTACATATCTGATGATTACTGATTTTGAGCCCATTGCACAATCAAAAAAGCAAACAAGCCAATATAAGTTTAAAAGTTTATAAAACCCTTTTCAAAAAAGAACAATTTGACTGTAAAGTTAATCAATATAGGCCTACAAAATAAATACAAAATGTCAATGTTGTTTCTGGATTGTTGGCAAAATATTTATGCAGTTGATAAAGTCAATTCCATTTCATTGATATTTCAAAAAGCTTTTAGCATTGTGATTGTGGTAAGACCTTGTATTTTTAAAGCACCTTGACATTTGATTAGTTCTTGATTTTTTATATGCTAGTATAATTATTGTTCTTTCTTCATTAAGTTTATTCTGCCTTTGTTATATCAGCAGATGTAAATATTTAATTTGAAGCATCAGATCCTTCTAAGTAGTAGCCTTTGAATGATCTTTTTAGAATATGTTAATGATATCTGGGGAAGAAAAATGTACAAGATTTATCAATTTGAATTTCTATAAGTTGCTAAAAAATAATATTAATAATATCATTAGAACTGATCCATAAATGGAAATCTCATCTAAACTTCTCACAGGAGAGCCTTGGCTGCTGGTTTTCTGTGATATACAAAGGTGAAGAAAAAATCTGAATTTAAAAAAAAAAATAATTAATCTCGACGGCTGATCAGGAGTATGGTACCCACCATCCATGACGTCATTTGCGTGTTTATTATAGTTGCAGTGAATTAGGGTTCAGGTTAGGCATAGGGATCGATTTAGGGTTCAGGTTAGGCATAGGGATCGATTTAGGGATAACCGGTTTAGTGACAATATTAACTGGTTGTGTCAACCAAGATGGCGGCCATCGCGGATACTATTCTCCTGATTTACCATGCTTTTTTATCTAGAGTCTAGAGTATTACTACTGTGCTCACTCGCATCAAAATAAAAAGATCAAAAGTGGCATACTACGTGTCATAAGTAAAATATAACTAATCAATTCTACCCATTGCTCAATCATATTAATTAATTAAGATTAAGAGAAAAGCATTCTATAAAAAAGTATTTAATAATGAGTAATTAAAACAGGCCTTCGACTTCGAACGATCAACAACGTCTTAATTTTGAAATGACTACAACTTGAAACTACCTACTTCCGGTCTCTTATTCAGCGCCATAACAATAAATTTTCGAAGTGGCTATTCGTACCTGGCAACCGGGTTCCAGAAGTCAGAGGTTGGGGTTAAAAAACTATTTAAAATAGTATTATTTGGTTTGTAAGACAAAATGAGGTATCAAATGAAAGATAATTGAATGGATTATGTTTGTAAACTTACTTATTCAGTTTAAATAAAATAAACTACCACAAATTAAATCCGAATAGCATTTAGTAAAAATGGCCCCGGACATGCTCTTGTTCCATTTAAATTTATTCTCATATATTACTATGTCCCGCACCACTCCCCTCGCCTAACCTAAGTACATGTATTTAAAATACTATCGGTATTTATTTTCGATTTTATCATTCTAAAGTGGAGCGTTGAACTAATTGGGGCTAGGATGGTTTGGAATAATTTGGGTATTTTTTGGATTAATCAAACACTCCCACGGGAAGTTTGTGTTTTAAGAAGAAGGTGAAGTGAAGAATACAATATATTTTTACGTTAAGTTTAATAGGCCTAGGCATAACATAAAGAAAATGGAGATAATATGTATTAAGTATTAGGCCTAATCATTGACTGTTTATCGAATGAAATGGTCTCTGTTTTAAGATTTTGTTTACGGGTGCACATGGTAGGCTATGGGTCTCGACAAACGTCTATTGTAGCATAAGCAATTCTACGACAGTAATACAATCCAATCAATGAGTAGATCAAATATAAAGTGATAAAGCTATGGAGACTTTGCGTGCCCGTTAGAGTTAGACCTCTTTTTAAAAAGAAAAAATGGAGACCATCATCAAAATGTGTGCCATCATAGGCGTTACGCAAACCTATGTAAGTGTGGGGAAGCACAATCGTGAATATATATAGTACTTGAGAGGAGGTATAGCAAATAGCAATAAAATATAAATGCACTCGATATTAATTGCCACCTGGGATGGACCAAGATTTTTACCACACCCCTCCCAAGAAAAATAAATATCTTTAGCCTAGGCGGTCGAAATTGCTGCCCCTCAATTTAAAGATTAAAGGGCCGCCCGTGACGTAACCGCCCCCTCCGCACCCCTTCCTATGCAATTGGTTCCCATCATGGGCGCCCGCAAGGGGGGGGGGCACTCACCTGGATTGATTGGATAAAAAAAATTTAGACAAAAATAGACAATTTTTTGTATAAAAGTAAAGAGAAAATAAAGAGAAAGTAACTAAGCTGATGTCCTGTCAGTTCGTTCACTATACAAATACGCTACAGTAAATTAAAACTACATTAAAACATTACTAAAAAATTTTTCCCCCCCCCCCTAGAATGTTACGCGTTTTTTTTCCCCCCCCCCTAAAAAGTTTTCTGCGGGCGCCCATGGTTCCCATGCTTTATTACGGGTGTGGTGGTTCGGAATCGGAGAGGGGATGTTGAGTAGTGTATAAAAGTATAAGGTACTCGCAAATCATTGAGAACTATTTGCACTCATTGCACTAAAAAAACACACAAAAACTACGCGAATCATGATGGAAGGCATTTTAACTGCAATCTTATCACTAAAAATGAACACTTGTATATATATCAATGTGTGCTCGGATGTTTCATTAATCCTGAATTTTACCTCTTCCCCCATCATCCTTAAGCACCATACCTCACCCCTCTGGTCCTCACCCTCCACACCACATCCCACCCCTCTGGTCCTCACCATTTTCACCATATCACAGCCCTCTGGTCTTCACCATCCGCACCTTACTGCACCCTCTGGTCCTCACCACCTACACCACATCCCACCCCTCTGGTCTTCACCATCTGCACCTTACTGCACCCTCTGGTCCTCACCACCTACACCACATCCCACCCCTCTGGTCATCACCATCTGCACCACATCCCACCCCTCTGGTCCTCACCATCTGCACCGCATCCCACCCCTCTGGTCCTCACCGTCTGCACCACACCGCACCCCTCTGGTCCTCACCGTCTGCACCATACCGCACCCCTCTGGTCCTCACTATCTGCACCATACCGCACCCTCTGGTCCTCACCATCTGCACCACTCCACACCCCTCTGTTCCTCACCGTCTGCACCATATCGCACCCCTCTGTTCCTCAACGTCTGCACCATACCGCACCCCCCTGGTCCTCACCGTCTGCACCATAATGTTTTCATTATCATAAAGAGTCATTCATCATCCACTCTTACCCACCGACAACATTCCCCCCCCCCCCCCCAACCCACCCCCAAAAACCCCCCTGGTCCTCACCGTCTGCACCATAATGTTTTCATTATCATAAAGAGTCATTCATCCTCCACTCTTACCCACCGACAACCTTCCCCCCCCCCCCGCAATCCATCCAGAAAAACCATCAACCCCTTAAAACTCACACGCCACCTCTCCCCTACCAACAGTTCTCACTCGCGATCACTACCGCCCCATACAGCCAGTGGCGTAGTTAAGGTTAGTCTCAGTCACCGAGGCGGCTAATATTTTTTGCCGTCCCCTCCCCACCCTTCTACCCAGTCCCTACAAGCATGCATTACATCCCCAGCTTCTCTTAAAGGACGTCAACAATTATAGGAAGTGGACATATTATAATAAAGGGAGGTCAATGTAATCTTATAATTCCAGAGTGCATGTTGTCAGTTCAAATTGCGCACCGTGCTGTGCTCTATTTTATTTAATTTATGTAGGCATTTTTTTATAGCGCTTACCTTACAGCTCTAAGCGCTTTACAATTATTAAAAATATGTAAACTATTTAAACTGCTAATTCACTGCTTTCCCCGCCCTACGCACCAAATGTACACAAAAGAACATATATTATTATATAAGCAATACAACTAAGCCTGGGTGGATATATGGAGCGCCATCTCGAGTTATAATTATAAATTATGCACATTGACATCTTTTCGTAGTTTACATGCGCAGCGTGACTGCGTTGCCCCATACTAGTAGTATAATAATATACTAACACTTAAGGGCAGGGGTGGGCAAACTGCGGCCCGGCAACTGATGTTATGCGGTCCCCAAGGGCATTTAGAAATTTAAAAAATTACTTTGTTATTAAGTTATCTTGCTGAATTTTACAGAATTTCATGTACCGTTATGATTGTTTTAACACTTTTTATAAAATTTCTTTCCAATTTTCTATTTTTGTTAACAATCATTGGCCTTCGTAATGTAATGTTAATATGGCAAAATATATATGCGGCCCTCCAATAGCTTTTCATTTGTCAATGTGGCCCTACGTACACAAAGTTTACCAACCCCTGTTTAAAGCCATAGCCCGGGCAACAACTAGTCTAATAACTATTTCTGTATTCTCCATTCTTTTTATACACCACATCACATGACCACTCACTCCAGTTTTATCCAACCAATATTCACACATTTAAGCTTAGCCATTCATGTTAAAAGAACTTCAAATATTTATGTTAATATTTAAGCCCTATTGTCAGCATTCTCATAACGCCAATCTTAACGTTTTTAGCAATATTCCCATCTATTTAAAATGGTCGTTAAAAATGCTAAATTTGTTTCGCTCTCACTTTTCGGTTATGTTTTTTTTTTAAATTTAGGAAAGGTAAGGGAGACTACTCCCATCGATCTTTACAAGACGTTAATTTTTGCACCAACATTATTTAAGCTTAAATAAAGCTAAATCTTGGTAAAAATATAAACAAAAACAAACTTAGAACTGTGTTAACAGCAGGATATTAAGAATAAGTTCATGCGTTGACGTAATATTATTGTTTTTGGTTGGTCTACACGCCTATTCAATAAAATTAATGAGTACGGTAGGTTAGCTACACTTTGGCCCTTGGCCTTTGGCTTTGGCTTTGACTTTGACTTTGGACACTTTGGTCTTTGGTGTGACTTTGTAATTCATAAATTAAAATATAATACTATAAATTCTAATACTAATACAGTCAGTAATAATAGTATTACAATACAGTAATGACAGTATAATAGTATAGTACTATAGTATTAGAATTAAATAGTAATTTTTCACTTGTTGAAAATCCACTGCATGGCCATGTCTTGCACACAAATCATCAAATGTGACACATTTGACACATGCTGCTTAGGTCTAGCCTAAGTTGTAGACCCCTGGCCCTGGTCCAGACGATATGGAGAGATCTTCCATTATTCATAATTGAGGTGTTCTAGTTCTAGTGAAGTTTTTAAAAACTTCAATACATGGACCACAGCAGTAATCATACATTTTTTTCATAAATCAATAACCCAAATATTTTATCGACTGTCGGAAGGGAAGATAGCACATTAATTAATTAAAAATTCTAAAATGAGATCACTGGTTAATAATAGCCCTTAATTTGTTAACTAAAATATATAAAATAAGATGTTACTATTATCCGTTTTTAAAAATTAACAAGCATCCAGATGATATAGAATATAGAAAATCTGAAAAAAGTGCCTCTTAAATTAAATGAATAAATATAGGCCAACACATCTCTTTATATTCTGAAAATGTCGCCATTTATTTAAAATGCTACTAGCAGCTGGTAACCCACTCCCTAACTGGCTATTATCAGTATATAATTCTGCTGGTACTTGTATTTGTACTTAATATTATTGAGAAAAACATGGTCAAGTAGCCTTTATAATATAATAATTTGAGTCAACGTTTTTGCATGTACTGCACAATCTAATTAAAGTCATACACAAATAATGTATTAAGGTAAAAATGTAAACATTTTAAGCCCTTGTTAAAAAAGGTGAACCATATGACATATTTTGCATATACTGTTATTTTCTTTTAAAGACTCAAACAAAAACATAAGGATCTTTACGCCATATCAAGTCTTATAACTATGTCACAAAGAAGAAAGAAAAAAAAGGATATTAGTTCTAGCACAATTAGAGTCTTGCAAAGTTGCATGCATCATACCTGTTGTGAAATTACTCTTATAGTAGAGGTGTAAGAACAACTCTCTGATGAGTGTTACACCTGCTTGTGTCTAAGGGTATTAGATTATGTCGTTTTCACACACCAAGGGCCATAATAACATACCCATTTTTACCTTAACTACCAAAAACTTTATATTATGAACAATGGCTTCCCGTATAGCCTATGTATCATCATAAAGGTTGCTTTGCTTTATATCTCAATTGTATAAACTCAATCCTTTCACACTTAACTTATCGGTCACTCAACTTATCGGTCACTCGTGCTGATCATCTAGCTTGAACATCTGACTTGATCAGTCACTAGTAGTATGTGGAGGTGGCTCCTCCGATTCTTCACTCCGTGGCTTTTCAGGGCGATCACATAAGTGGGCTGATAGAGCGGCAAACTATGAGCAGCTCCAATGATCTGGTTAGATCTTGCACAATAGTGAGATCACTTCAACGTTGAAGTGGATTTTCGGGTCCTGTCCTTCATGGCTTCTTGGGGCGTTCACGCAAGGGGACGAACAGCAATGCGATGCAGTAGAATTACTTCAAGGTTGGAAGTGAATTCTTTAATTCTTTAACTCGTGACTTTTCAGGTGGATAATACCAGTCACAACTGTACCTTCTCGGATTACTCTTCCCCAGTACGCTGTGGTGGGTGTATGTAAGACTTCTCTTTGGGAGTAAAGTCCATCAGCACGCAGTCCTTTGGTTGCAGGCGATGAATTGGTCTTTCAGATGTGGCTCCTGGGCGGGGTTCATAGACTCAGGCCTCAGTAAACCGATTCCTCAATTCAGCTGTTTAGGTGCGGTTGACTATACTGCAATAGTACGGCGATCTAGCAACCAGGCTATATGTGAATGATGATGCCTCTCCAACGGCAAAGAATTCAGATCGAGGCGTCAAAGGAGATATAATTTTTACAGTGTTAATATCCATTCTGGATAGCCTTATTCATCTTCACCATTGTCGGCACAAGTATGGACGGCTAGCATTGACACATGGCAATGAATCTTTTCATACATAATTATACAATAAATTAATAATATATAGGATGGATTAATATGATATATCCAATCAACTGTAATGGATAACATAATGGCTAATAACTATCTAGTGGCCACATCACCATCCATACAATGGGATGAAGTCTAGATAATCAAAACTCAAAATGGCCGACACATGTCCTATGATGAAGGCACGTGTCAAACATTGAGAAAATATAAAGTACAAATGAATTAATTAAATTCATTCCGATCAGAAATTCATTCTAATCAGAATGATAATACATACATTAAAAATTAAATGGTTGACCAACTATGTACATGGCAATACAAATATTTGTACAACTCACTAAGTCTAGAAAAAGCCGGCTTTACGGTGCTCTTAGTTGGCTGCTGACCTAAGAGTCGATGTGGAAAAGAAAGATTTTAGTTATGCAACGGCCTTTTATAATGATTCTATTCTAATTGATTATTGGACAATCACTACCGTGTGATACAATCACTAATATGTGATGTCCAAGTCCAATGATCTTAATAATTTGATGCGTGATGTAATCCCTCATCCATTGGGCAGTTTGTTTTCTTGGTTCGATTCTTGGTTCAGCACTTGAATACTTAACAGTTCATTGACTTTTCACACGAGGTAGACAGTGATCAGGGGAAATAACTCGTCCTGACCTTGAAGGGGGGGGGGGGGGGGGGGTTTCTAAGTAGGTTGTCGTGAGTAAATGGAAATTTTCATGGCGGCTCCATTTCGTCACAATACCTACTTGGGTTCATATTTGGTACAATTTCATAAAGACATCCAAGATTTATTAAAACCAAATCAATTTGAATTTAACATCTTGAAAGTATTTTTTATAGACAGATTAGCTTTTAATCAGCCGGAAAAGCCTATTGTCTGCCAGTAAATCATGCAAAACTACAAACTTTTTCATCCGGCAATATAAAATTAGATTTAAATTAAAATCAGTTCCAACCCTAAAACAATCCAGCTATTAGGACACATAACCTATTGCTTTTTTTTTTTTTTTTTAAATAAACTTTATTTTACATTTCAGAATGAATTTTACTCACGAATTTAAATAAGCAGTGAAAATGCCTAAATGCAAGCAAGTTGCCGGAAAGAAAATTGCAAAAATTAAAAGGCAATCCAGTGCCACACCAAAATTATTTAGCATATTTTTTTTTTTTTTTTTTTTTAAATAAACTTTATTTTACATTTCAGAATGAATATTACTCACGAATTTAAATAAGCAGTGAAAATGCCTAAATGCAAGCAAGTTGCCGGAAAGAAAATTGCAAAAATTAAAAGGCAATCCAGTGCCACACCAAAATTATTTAGCGCTACTCACGAATCAACTTCCACTACCAGAAGTTATTTAGAAACTGATCTAAATTTAGAAGGAGCAAGAGCAGGTAAATTAGCATCGTAAATGTTTATTAAGAATTTTGTGGTTTTATTTCTTGTGAGCGAGGGATATTATGCACTGTTGATACCTTTTTACAATTTTTCCTTGCCATTCCCATCCACTTACACTCTCTGTTAACGTCCCTTTTCTATGTGTACTTCTCTGTGATTAGGTATTGCCAGGTTTACATTTTTTATGTAATGACCGAGTATTGCCAGGTTTACATATTTTACATAAGCTTCACTGTTTTTCATGTAAACTTCACTGTTTTTTATGCAAGCTTCACCATTTTTATGGTACTTTAAAAGATTTCTCATATTTTAAATTTATCATAGAACATCTTTATTTTTGCCTGAAAACAACCCCCCCCCCCCAACTTTGGCAAACCTATTGTGCCTGTTATAAAATGACAGAGTTTTTTATGTAAACATTACTTTTTTTTTTTCAAGCTTTCCCATTTTTATTGTAATTTAAAAGATTTTTTATTATTTAAATTTTTCATAGAACATCTTTATTTTTTCCTGAAAAAAACCCCCCCCCCCCCAACTTTGGCAAACCTATTGTGCCTGTTATAAAATGACAGTAAAGATGAAAAAGCCTTAATTGCAAGCAAGTGCTTTTGTGTTGACTTTGGTCAAGTTGTGATCAAAATTTTCTTGACCATCATTATGAAAAAAAATTAAAATGGGTTGTTCCGTGAGGATTGGATCATGTTTTGTTTTAGAAACATAATCACATAGTGAGAAGGATCTGCATTCCTTCTGAAATAATTCTGTCTCTGCTGTGTATATTTCATTTTTATAGACCATATGGATAGTAGAAACACAAAATATACTGGGAGACAGTTGCAGTAGGCCTGGCAAGTGTTGGAGGCATTAGTATTACTTGGGAGACAGAATAGGTGCAGTAGGCCTGGCAAGTGTTGGAGGCATTAGTATTATTTGGGAGACAGAATAGGTGCAGTAGGTCTGGCAAATGTTGGAGGCATTAGTATTAGTTGGGAGACAGAATAGGTGCAGTAGGTCTGGCAAATGTTGGAGGCATTCTTCTTCCTACAGGCTTAACTAGATTTTGGCATGTCACACCATTACTACTTATCCATCAGCCATGAGCCATGGTTAAAACAAGTGCTTGAACAAAATGTGTTATAAAACATCAAAATAATGAAACATCATTTTCCAAGAAAACAAAACAATGCAATCTCTATCTTTCTATTCTTTATTTGTTTGTTTAGATCAGTTTGAATCTGATATCCCCGGGTATTACTATGATAAAGAAAAGAAGAACTATTTCAAGATCCTTCCCAACACCATGAGTTCTATCAGCTCGTTTGTCACAAAGGAAACCGTAAGGAAACAGGAGGCAGAGAAGCAACGTTTGTCTGACGTACAGAGACTGGCAGGCAGAGGCCATCGGGGGTCAAGCTCCATGCATACACTAGTGTTGAAAGAAAAATCAAATAATCATCTGGTCAATGTCTTGAAGAGTGTACAGTGTGGTCAATTCACATGTGAGAATCTCTCGACATATGTAATTAGACAGATGTGTTATAATTTGCAGCCTGTTGTTGAATGGACAAATTATTGCCCATCTCAGCCTAGGTAAATATTTTATCAAATTATTAAATTAGTTATTGTTATTTTGGAAGATCAGGAAAACTCAATAATTATCTTGCTGATAACTTAGCAGAAGGAGCACACAGAAAGCTCCTTGCTTCAATAATAAAAAAAATTAATTGGGTCTTCCCTTACATTCCCTACTCTCTCTATTTACCTATTCGTTATAACTTATTGATTAAATTTGTCTTGGATTAGTTCAATGTAAGGGCATATTCATGTTGTTTTATCTTCAAGCCTAAATCTAGATGAGATTCAGAAGCTTGAGCTAAGTTCTAAGAAAGACAAACTGGTCAGCGTAACATCAGTGAAGTCATGCATAGCCCAGTGTATTCAACTGATGAATGTTAAGGAAGAGATGTGTAGGAGCTATGGAGGAGACAAGAAACGGACACTTGTGAGTGTTAAACCATCAGATGTTGTAGTTGGACCAATCTATAAGAAGATCAGCAGTCTGTGTTGGGCTCAGTTGCCGAGCTTGCCAGGGCAGCATACCATCCTCTATACAACAGTGTGCCCGATAGGCTATATGCCCAGTATTATTTATCTCTGTAACCTGGACGCTGCTACAAGTGAATCCGTAAGTACAAGTGCAAGCATAAGCTCTTGATTCACATGGGGTGGAAGTGAAAAAAATGTCTGTTAAAAGTGGGACAGGACAATAGCTTCAAAATAATTAGTAAAGGCTTTAATTTAGCATTGCATTTGTTTTATGATAGTGCATAATTCATTAATATTTCAGCATTGCTAGATAACAAATGATTACAGTGACTCATTTATTAAAAGCTCATTCACTAATCCATTTTAATCTAGTACCTAAAATTACTCTAATACTTGATACATGGTTAAAAATATTGTGTAAACAACCTTTTTCTCCCCCACTCTCACATGTTGTCATGGACTTCTTTTACTCATTATGTGCAGTAAAATTTTAGCATTGTACTAGTTTGTTTAGGAATAGAATAACAAAATATTTTGTGCAAATGATCAACTCTTTTCGTTACTGCAAGTCAGAAGGATTTTTTTCCCCCTACAGATGACTGTTTTTGAGTTAAACCTGGGTTTTAAGATAGTGTGGTCAACAGCATGGAACCGTCACCAGTCCAGGTTTAGTGTTGGCTCAGAGCGCAAGTGTCATCTCATCGATGTGGCTACAAGACGAAGATGGACCTATAACACTTACAACAGTGATCCACTTGCTCAAATGTTTTCACCCACTGTAGGTTATAAAACATTTTCCACTAATTATACCTTATTAACATTTTAAGGCCAAACTTATTTTATCACTAGTAGATGAGAAGCTTGCGTTCTTGTGATTTAAAGAAGATTTGCTTAACTATACTGTGATAAATCCATTTTTATCATTGAAGGCATTGTTGAAGTGATGGCTTCATCCGCCAAAAAAGGATATTAGTTTGAGAAATGGTACCAAGAGTTTTAGCTGCACAATGAAATATTTTTTATATTCTTCGCTGTGGATGGTGGTTAAGTAGCTCCTTGTATAGTGAGCTGTCCAGCTTTGCTCGAGCAAAAACATAAATTAAAATTATGAGCAATGACATTGTTGCTAAGAAACTTTAAAAAGGCTCTACAAAAACCTTTATCAAGCCCATGCATCTATTGCATTTACAATACTTGATCAGAAAAAAAGATAGCTATCTAAAAGTCTGGCTAAATAATTATCAAACTTAAACTTGGAAAAAAAGCTAAGGTTTAGCTTGATCAAATTGTTCAGTTTATTCATGAATTAATTAACGTAAAAAAAGGGTTAATTTGCATTTTGATTAAATGTTCCCATGTATGTTTCACTTTGACATTTAGCCATGTTGTATCTAACATACGGGGTTGTGTAACTTTTCATAGTAACATGATGTAAGACAGGGGCGAGCTCAGGGTGAGTTCATGGTCCCAAGGGGGCGGTGACCGTAAAAAGTTTGAGAACCCCTGGTCTAATACATGGCTCTCGAAACAGGCATACCCCAACTAAAAAACACTTTTTTTGTATATTTTTACATATCTACAGTACCCAAAAGTTACAGTTATAACTTTGAAGTTATGGTGTTGTTCTTACTTAAAACTTATGTTGTATATTGAAATAAGTTTTAAGCATTTTAAATTTATTTTTAATTTCACATTGTTTTGATAGGCTGAGGGCATTTATAAAGTCATATTTAATAGTGTCAAAACACATTGTTTTGATAGAGTGAAGGCACTTGTAAATTCAGTTTTAATAGTGTCAAAACATATGCATCCATTCAAATACATGCACAAGGGGGAAAAAATACAGTGATTCAATTTTTGGACAATGGTTAATAAACTGAACCTCTTCAACCAGAAGTCTAATTGCAGATGTGCCAGTATATACTTTATGGGGTACGGCCGGGAAAAATATATTTTCGGAGAGAAAAGAGCAAATGAATTTGTTCATATCATTTTCGCTTTCATAACAATTGTGGTTGTCAAGGTCTTTGGAATATGATACCGTGAATTGAGAGGAAAGAAATTATTCAGAGTAAAAGTATCAATTTTATTTTAAAAACTATATTATTGAGTCTGTTTTAAATAGCCCTACTCAACTTACTGAAATAGAGTTTAGAAACAACCAAATGATTTTGGAACCAAACCAAATTGGAAAAAGTAAGTAGTAAGCTTCTCTGATTTACAAAAACTTGGACATACCCTGGTACCCTATAGTAGATACAAACTCTAAAATTAAATGCTAACACTTGGCAAAAGAATAAAATAGGAGATGAAGAATAATTCCATTAAAACTCCATCAATGCTTTTCAAATCTTATTTCTTTGTGCACCAGCTCTACTTTTGGATGGTCACCCAAAATGTACATATATATTTATAGAACCTTTTTAATGAAAACAATAGGAAAATATAATATTCAGGTAAAACGTTTTTGGTCAGACTTGTTTTTTTCCCCCCTCATTCTGTGAATGTTCTTGTCAGAACTGTAATGTCATGTACAATGGAACCCGAGCTGGGCTGATTCTGACACATGATGTTAGGTCTCAAGGTCGGCCACAAGCTGAGATGAGGCAGCAACATGGAGTTGGGTGTTTGCGACAGTTGCGAGATGACAACTATATCCTGGCTAGCGACTTCTCAGCTACTGTATGTTTTGGTTTTTGCTGTAGTTTTTTGCTGTGTTTTTAGTTTTTAGACCTATCTTAGATACTGTCATTAGCTGAAAACAGAGGTCAGAACAATTATTTATGACTTATGTGTCCGATACATCGACATCACTCACAAGTTGTTATATCCACTAGGGATTAAATAAACTGAAGAATGACTTCAGATAAAAACACATTTTGGATATTTATCAATATCAAAACCAGTGTCACACAGTTATTGCATTTTAAAAGTATGTTGTTGTTTTTTAACTATATATTGTAATGAGTGCACTGGACTTTCAAAACACATTGAGATATAGAAATCCCCTTTTTAATTTGCCCAACAGATCTGCACATGGGATCAGCGCATGCGTAAAATTGTGATCAAATACAAAGGCCTGGTCAACTCTCATTACCAGTTGCCATTTCACATTGATGAGACAGAGACAGTTATTTGTAGCAGTAAATATTGCTCCAATTTTTCATGTCATTTGTTTTCTCCAATGTTGTCATCTTATATTGCTCCAATGTTGTCATCTTATATTGCTCCAATGTTGTCATATAATTTTGTTTGCCTGCAATGTTGTAAGCAGTAATTTTTTTAAAATGTCAATTTAAATTAACTTTGCAGAATTATAGCATTTTATTTGATGCTTATATTTAGAAGTTTTTTTTTTTAATGGGCCAAAATGAGAGATTATTTAATTTCACACAAAAAATGCATTACAAATTACTTATTTAAAAAAATTAATATTAATAATATTATGTTTGGAAAGCAAATGAATCTTTGAATAAGTTAAATAGTTTTATCAATTGCTATTGTGGTTAATACGATTTCACAATAGCTTGAATTAAAATTATCACATCTTTATATATTTTATTTCCTCCTACAGCTGGGTCTGACAGTTACACCAAAATCTGGGACTGCCGAAGTGGTGAGATGTTACAAAGTCTGCCCCCACCTTATCCTGTTTCTATTGACAGTTTTCCAATCACCATGTACTCACAGCAGTGGGGGAACATACCGGGAAACACTGGGCTTATTATGGCAATGAATAACAAATTTAAAATCTATTCTTAAATTTAACAGATTATTTTAAAATGATCTCTATACATGTCAATGGTTTGTAAAAAATGTTTATTAAATGTTAAATTTAAGTACAAAATGACATATCTTTCATTTAAAATAACAACTATTTTCAATAGAAATTTTTGTGATCATGTCATATAAAATAGACAGACAACTCTCAAAACAAAATTTTAAGTTCACCTCCCTTGAAATAAATGTTACGTCATAAAAAAACTGACCTCTTTACATAAATATCTCAAGTACAAGCATAAAATATTTTATATTCTGTTTCATAAATAAATAATGAGGTCACAGATTTCAGGTATTGCAAAATATCAAATTAATATTTAAACAATTACATGCTCAAGGAAATGCTCAGAAAATGTAATACAATTTTGAAATAAATAATTTAAGGCATTTTATAATAATTTTTTGAACAGAAAACATGTCAAGGAAATCTATTTGTGACACTTGAAATGATTTGTACAAATTAAATTTGAACTTCAAGTTCTAAAGTAGGTACATTTTAAGAATTAATATATTCTGGTTGCATTTCATAAGCAGTGGCACTATTACTATTATATATGTTTAATAATCATACAATATTTTCATAAAAGGTTCTTAGCCTTTATGGAAAAAAACTGACACATTAAGGAATTCATAAATCTATGGACCCTGATGGGTTAGTGTTAAGTACACCTGGTCAATGAAAGCCTTGACATATACTTTGTGACCCCAGCATTTGACACATGTAGAATATAATTTTTCTGCTAACAAAGCGTAGGATGTGGTAAATACAAATTGTAAATATAGTTTTTATAATGAGAATGAGAGCCAGTCATATACTAGTGAGAAAAATCAACAAACCTGCAAAATAATTTTTACTTACTTATAATAGTGCATGAGAAAATTTAAAAAAAAAAAGTTTATCCAGAGGTAATAAAAGTGAAAAAGGAGATTTTTAAAGAGACTTTGTACATTGAAAAACAAAAAAAGGTACATATTCCTATGGACTTTTCAGCTACATCTGATTGTGAAAATATATACAAAATGAAGGTTTAATAACACAACAAAAAAATATTAAACAGTGGCTGCCAATCACTTGAACTTTGTTTACATTTAAAAATGTCATTCTCACACTTGCATGTAATTTTACCATGACACATCATATAGCATTGAGCCTCCCTCCAATCACTGTACTTTTACCATTCAAGAGAAAATTTCACTTTTTTAAAAATCTGCATATGAACTGGTCTTCCTTTTTTATTTATTAAAAGTGAAATAGCATTGGCTAATCTCCTGAACAACATTGCTAGATGCCTACAACACACCTCCCCAAACCTTAACTAACAGAATATATGAACATTTTCTTTATCTGCCACTTGAATTGTTAGATTAACTAATTACATAATTTATATTTCCTTATGTGGTCAGTCTTAAGTCATTTGATTAGTTATATTGTTTTTTTTTTGCCTGTGAGATGTGAGTGAAGTGGTTGGATAAGCCCATTTTGTAAATGAGACATGTTAGACATTATGAAAGTAATTTTTTGCTCAAAAAAATAATATTGCATGCCCCCAAAGAGTTAATAATTGTTCAATTCACTAGAAATGTAAGCTCTATTAATAAACATTCCATGGTATCAGTTTCTCATATGACTACCTCCAAGATTTGGACATGATCAGAATAGTAACTGGTATCACAAATGGGTGTCTGTGAAAACTGTTTGTTCTTTTGTGTAGCTGTAAGTGTGTCCGCTAGAGCTGTCGTCGTCCATATCATCAAACTGACAAAAAGCAAAATAAATGAAATGAAAGTCTTATTCATAATCATCTTTAAACATTTTAATTTTTGTTTGAAATGACACTTAGTTTTGAATCTCAGGGAAATGTATAAAAATAATTCCCAAACATGTTATTTTTATACAATATCAAGAAAATAATTTACATTTTGACAAAATAAAATGGCCAAGTAATTCAGTTTAAAAAAAATAATAGTAATTAATTGGAATATTAATACAAATCCAAGTATATATAAATAGTTTTTCAGTTGAAATAAACCATGACCACTTTAATCATTTGTATTTGTGTTAGCTGGTTAGTTTTTTGTCCCTGTTCTGTTGGCTTCATGTTGTATGGAGCCTTTCTGTAAAAAGAAATGCCAAGATGCTCCATCCTTTGCCGATTCTTCCCATGTGTCTAGGTTTATATCAAATGCTTTCAGTGAGGCTTTTAGGTTGTCTTTTAAGCCTTCCGTGGTAGCGCTTACCATAGAATATTATTTTGACCAATTGGTCATCTGGCATTCTCAAAACATGTCCTGCATTAAAATGCTGGGGACACCTGCAAGCACCTCAGTGTCCGGGACCGTGTCCAACCATTTAAAGTTGTTGATTTTTCTGAGGCTTGTCGTAGGCATAGAGAAGTGCAGGGAGCCAGCTGCCTTGTATACTTTCATTTTAGTTTAAGTGCTGATACCTGGCCTGGTCCATACATTCTTAGACAATCTGCCATAGGTTACACTGATGCCTCATCTGATCCATACATTCTTGGACAATTTGCCATAAGTTGCAATAGCTCTTTCAATATGAAGGTCCTAGTCATGGATGGTAGCGCAGTATGCTAACTAGGTAAGAGGTGCTATTTACTACTTTAAGCCCTTCGCCATATACTTGAGTGTTGGGCTCAACATAAAGTTTTCGCGGAGCTGGCTGGTATAGGACCTCAGTCTTTTTGGTGTTAATGGTGAGACCCAAGTTTGTGCAGGCTTTGGATAAATTAGTGGCACTGCATTGCATACCCGCTTCTGATCCAGCGTTTAGGTCACTATTGTCCGCATACAGAAAGTCCCTGATGTCTGTAAAGACCTTTTTTTGGCATGTTGCCTCTTGAGGTTGAATAGCTTACCATCCTTTGGTATCTGATACCAGTTTCAATGTCTCCCTTTCTGAAGGCATCGGTCAGCACTGCGGAAAACACGAGGCTTAAAAGTGTTGAAGTTAGAATGCAACATTGTTGGATGCAGTTTGTCAAAGGGAACATTATTAGAGGTCTCCATTTTCCTGAACCCCGCCTACATACCAACAAGCTATATGCTTCCTCTGGAGTGGCAAAGCTCCAGGTGACAACTTGATCCCAGCAGGAGTACATGGTATACAAAGAAGGTGGCACAACTCTGACTGAAAGGCCTCACAAGCTGTTTGTACTTATGTGGCAGCAAAAGATGATTCCACAGGAATTTAAGGACGCATCAATTGTTCCCTTGTACAAACATAAAAGGAAACATCACTCCTGTGACAAGATACTCTCTAGAATCTTCCTAAACCATCTCAATTCGCATCTGAAGAAGGGTCAATTGCCAGAAAGTCAAGGCAATGTCCATAAAGAGTGGAGAACTATTGATACAGTGTTTGCAGCAAGATAGCTACAGGAAAAATGCAAGGAACAGAATGTTGACCTCTTCTCCACCTATGTAGACCTGACCAAAGCTTTTGACACTTTTAGTTGAGAAGGTCTTTGGAAAGTCATGGCCAAATTTAGATGCCGCAGAAAGTAGAGTTCCAATCAATAGTAAGGCTATTCCATAATGGTAACCTAAAAATATAGCCATCTCTTTATGACCTAGCTTTGAGTTAAACATTTTAATGACTGTATAGCTTCTAAGGTATCTTTGACCTCATTTGGTTTACAGGAAGGATTGATGGCTTACATAGGTCTAGGTCTCAGTGGGTGATAAGTATGCCAGGTTGATTGATGGCTTACTTAGGTCTAGGTCTCAGTGGGTGACAAGTATGCCAGGTTGATTGATGGCTTACATAGGTCTTGGTCTCAGTGGGTGACAAGTATGCCAGGTTGATTGATGGCTTACATAGGTCTTGGTCTCAGTGGGTGACAAGTATGCCAGGTTGATTGATGACTTACATTGGTCTAGGTCTCAGTGGGTGACAAGTATGCCAGGTTGATTGATAATTGATGGCTTACATAGGTCTAGGTCTCAGTGGGTGACAAGTATGCCGCATGCCAAGTAAAATGGAAAAAATATGGTTGGAAATGATAAGCTAGGAAAATTAAATTAAAAAAAAAGAAGGTGTTGATGTTCTTACCAGTCCACTATCATATGGCTGACCCCATCTTAGGTCATCATCATCATCTATATACTTAGGATTCGGTAGAGTTAATCTCCCTTGCGCGCGGTCTTCTGCAAAGGCAGGGTTGATAATGCCTACACCAGGGCCCTGATAGAAATGATCTCTGTTGTTCCTACGAGACGGTGAGAGACCCTAGGATAACAAAAAACAGGTTTCGGCTTAATTCAATGCATCCCTTAAAGAATTCCATCGCATTATGAAGCCACTTTCCCTATGAGAATTGGTAAAATTAGAAATAATGAAAATCTTTTCCTGTATTCTCTTTAAAAACTTTCAAATAAATCCACACAAAAAACAACAAAAATATCCCACAAATTCAATAACATGAAAATTAACTTTAAGAGTTAGAGTAAAAAATTGATCTATTAAAAATTATAGTTGTTAAAAAATATTTAAATGTAACAAAGTTCAATATAAATTGAACAACTATCAATCCTTTATAAAATGTAATATCAAAGGGGGAGGGGTGTGTTAGACCATAAGGCTCGCAGCGGCACATTATTTTTCACTCCCCTGAATCATATTAACTCATTCCCTCCTACAGTGCTACTTCTGTACTTAATTTATTTTCCTGAGAAAAGGGAAGCAACTCAGTTTTGAAGTTGATTTACATCTAAAAATATTTTTTTAAGCTGCTAAATAATAATAAATGTTAATGAATTAAGGACGAATGCATCAAAAAATGAATAAGGTTTAATAAAAATATAACATTAGCGGTGAAAAAATAATGAAAAATGGCAAAAAATTGATTTTTGGCCCCTCGAACGAACACATGCTAGATACAGGCTAGCCGTACTAAAGCACACATAGTTTTAAAGTGAAACAAGGTAAAAACTTCCGGTTTTTAAATTAAAATCACGCAGAAATCACGCCATAGCCGAAGTCTCGAGGGACGCGAGATTTCATTGCTTTTTTAACTAAAAAATAAGAGAGGTGTGTCTCTCTGCACAGGGACGCATCAGGAGAAATCCCCTAAGGACGTATTTAGTCGCAACCATCGGGAATGAGTTAATATTCGAATGACCCACCCACTTAATCACCACAAATTAATTTAAACAACCATTTCAGAAAAAAAAAAATATCGCGCATCAAATGCACTTAAGATATTTTTTTTTTTTTAAAAGAATCTCATTTAGCTCATTTATCAGGAATTTTATTTCGTGAAATCAGTGTCATCATATTGCCTTCATCTTCCCCTTGAAAACAGACAAATTAAAATAAATGTTCCACTTACACTTGTATCAATGACACTTCCGTCGGTGGCGTCAATAACATACAAGCCTCTAGGCATGTTCCCTTGGCCTTGCCTCTGCAACGGCATCCTCTCCCGTATATACGGCTCCTTAGAGCCACTTCTTCTCACACAAAGAGCCAGAACCACAAACAAGATGAGAAGCGCAAGAATACACATGAGAACAATGAACCAAACTTCCTCATACACTGCCGTCTTTGTGGATTTATCAGCAAGAACAACGGCCGGTGTTGTGGTTCCTGATTTAAAAAGAAAGAAAACAGTATGACAAAACCTACTTCAATCAAGAGTATGATTTCTTTATGTCATCTATGATTACTCTAGAGTACACATGATCATTTAGAAATGTTGATATTTTCAAGCCTTATAGTGAAATATTTATTGACAAATAAATCATATGAGATTAAACATTTGTTTAAAACAGCTGTCTCAATGTTAAAGCCCCTTCCAGCCCTTCTTTTCTAACATGCCACATGTAATAAGAAGAGCCAGGCTCAAGTATGGAATACGTTTGTATTATGTGGTTCTTGAGTCATTGGGATTGTCTTCAGGCACTTGAGATTATGGCAGGCACTTGAAGAAATTATGTAAGGCACTTGAGATAATGTCAGGCACTTGAGGAGATTATGTCAGTCACTTGAAGAGATTATGTAAGGCGTATTCTGTCCGTTCCCAAGACACACACTAAAACATATGGTGAACGATCTTTCTCTTTCTGCGCCCCCCAAACAATGGAATTCTTTGCCACTACACATACGCAATATACCAACCACCCAGGCCTTCAAAACTGCACTCAAAACACATCTTTTTAAATTATACTACCCTGAGTGATTCCCCTCCTCTGACCGATAAACGATCTTGCTGTCTGCCGTCCATGGTTTGCCTTGAAAAAGTTATGTGGTGGGGTGGGTGAATATACATTGCTGTTTTTTACTTTCATAAATGTATTTTATTTTAATGTCATGATTATGTCTCTTTTGATAAAAATTTTATGTACAGCGCTATATAAGACCCCTTATTATTATTATGTCAGGCACTTGATGAAATTATGGCAGGCACTTGATGAGATTATGTAAGGCACTTGAGATTATGTCAAAAATTTGAGAAGCTTATGTCAGGCACTTGAGTAGATTTTATACGAGGCCTTTGATGTAATGGAGACTATACTTGTACCAGAATCAAAACAAAAGAGTTTAAGAACTTTACAAAATAATTAGCGACCGGTTGATAACAAGATATAGAGATATCCTAGATATACATAATTTATTGCAGGAGTTAGCTAAAATCAAAGTCTACAATATGATTGGTCTACACTACATCACTTTAATATGTATTTGGATAGATTAATGAATGTTTGACAATCCAGTTTTGAGGTTAAATATACCGGTACATACCTATGTTATCAACAGCACTTGGATCAAACACAATGACAGGGGACTCAACTCTTCCAGTGTTTGTAACAAGTGTGATGGTGAAGCTAATTGCTGTAAAGGCATGAAATAAAACATATCAGCATAAAACGTTGGTTCACTCCATGTGGTAGAAATGTGCAGTTTATTGTTTCATATCAGAAGTTCCCCTGCCGTTCATGGATGTGTCCAGGGTCTCTATTATTAAAATAATACAGTGATCTACACATAACAAAAGTGATTCTCATGCCCTTGACACTTATGGTTGTTGTCATTTGAAAATGTATAATTTGGGTCGAGTTGGCTTTAATTTGATCCTGTATTATAGGCAAAAACGTGCCAAAGTGTCCTCGTTTTATAGCCATTTTAATTGTTTCTATAGTATAGTAGTTACTATCCTAGTGTCTCATTTTTTATTTTACTTAGTTTACATGTTTTTAATAATTGTAAAGCGCTTAGAGCTTTAAGGTAAGCGCTATATAAAATATGCCTAAATAAATAAATAAATAAATAATTTAATTTATTTTTATATTATCAGTCAAAGGAGGGGAAAAATAACATTTGTTGGAGAACATATGCATTAGAAATATTAGAAAGTTTTTATAAATACCTACAACTGCATGCATATCCAAACTACTATTTTGCAAACGTAAATTTTTTCTACCTCCGCCAGTTTTTTCTTTATATTTTAAATGTAAGACAGAACAACACGCACCTTGATTTTTATTTGTTCTCTCCACTCCACCCACTGTGCTGATCCCCCTAAAGACAGTCATGCCATCGGCGTAAAGGGTGTATTCTATCAGCCGACCATTCAGCATGAATGAGTTGGACCAGTCTACTTCAGCCAAGGTTCCATTCTTGATCAGTTTGGGAAATTGAACGTACAGTGGTACTGAAAACAAAGCAGAAATTATTAATTAAGAAATGGGGACAAAAAGAGAAACAGTAGTGAAACTTATCAAGTGACATTGATCTCTAAATTATGACATTTTCATCATGTGTTTTGTGTGTACAGAAAAGTTAGACAAACTAGTACTACACACATTAACTTGACTTACTTGCCTTTGTGACAACTTTCAAGGGAAATACAAGAGGCTCAAGGTTTACCTTATATAGTTTTCTATAAATCAATCTCGTCTATAAGTCGAGGACAGTTTTTTTTACCAAAAATTATGAAATATACTATGACTCCTGGTGAAGTCAAGGGTATAACTTTGGGCTATGAAATTCTTTGATTTTTATAATTTTGTCAGATTTTACCTAGCAATGATAACTGCACTGTAATTTACTGTGTAAACTAAACTATGGCCTGTGTATGATTGACTCAAGAAATATCCCACCAGATGTTTGTATCTAAATTCCTATGTTTGTATACCCCATATCTGGGTTGACTTACAGTTACAGGCAAGTACACTAGCACTAACGGTAACTGGACATTGCGTCACATTTATTTTACAAAATTATATCAAAATTAGCACGAACGCATTGAAAAGTAGACTGCATTTTAAAATGAAGATTAATCTAAAATTTCTCGACTTTTATTTGAGTATATGCAGTAAGTGTGATAACTTTGAGGTGAAAGACAAGAGCATAAAGGTTTAAGTGTGACAACTTTGAGGTGAAAGACAAGAGCGTAAAGGTTTAAATGTGACAACTTTGAGGTGAAAGACAAGAGCGTAAAGGTTTAAGTGGGAGAACTTTTAGGTGAAAGACAAGAGCTTAAAGGTTTAAATGAGACAACTTTGAGGTGAAAGACAAGAGCTTAAAGGTTTAAGTGTGACAACTTTGAGGTGAAAGACAAGAGCGTAAAGGTTTAAGTGGGAGAACTTTTAGGTGAAAGACAAGAGCTTAAAGGGTTAAGTGTGACAACTTTGAGTTAAAAGACAAGAGCTTAAAGGTTTAAATGTGACAACTTTGAGGTGAAAGACAAGAGCTTAAAGGTTTAAATGTGACAACTTTGAGGTGAAAGACAAGAGCGTAAAGGTTTAAGTGGGAGAACTTTTAGGTGAAAGACAAGAGCTTAAAGGGTTAAGTGTGACAACTTTGAGTTAAAAGACAAGAGCTTAAAGGTTTAAATGTGACAACTTTGAGGTGAAAGACAAGAGCTTAAAGGTTTAAATGAGACAACTTTGAGGTGAAAGACAAGAGCATAAAGGTTTAAGTGTGATAACTTTGAGGTGAAAGACAAGAGCATAAAGGTTTAAGTGTGACAACTTTGAGGTGAAAGACAAGAGCGTAAAGGTTTAAGTGGGAGAACTTTTAGGTGAAAGACAAGAGCTTAAAGGTTTAAATGTGACAACTTTGAGGTGAAAGACAAGAGCTTAAAGGTTTAAGTGTGACAACTTTGAGGTGAAAGACAAGAGCGTAAAGGTTTAAGTGGGAGAACTTTTAGGTGAAAGACAAGAGCTTAAAGGGTTAAGTGTGACAACTTTGAGGTGAAAGACAAGAGCTTAAAGGTTTAAATGAGACAACTTTGAGGTGAAAGACAAGAGCTTAAAGGTTTAAATGTGACAACTTTGAGGTGAAAGACAAGAGCGTAAAGGTTTAAGTGGGAGAACTTTTAGGTGAAAGACAAGAGCTTAAAGGGTTAAGTGTGACAACTTTGAGTTAAAAGACAAGAGCTTAAAGGTTTAAATGTGACAACTTTGAGGTGAAAGACAAGAGCTTAAAGGTTTAAATGAGACAACTTTGAGGTGAAAGACAAGAGCTTAAAGGTTTAAATGTGACAACTTTGAGGTGAAAGACAAGAGCGTAAAGGTTTAAGTGGGAGAACTTTTAGGTGAAAGACAAGAGCTTAAAGGGTTAAGTGTGACAAGGGCCTTAGTGTGACAACTTTGGGGTTTAAAATCTTTAGAGTATTGCTCCATGACCTACTTGCTTCCTTAGTCTCCAGAGTCAGCCAGGTCGGAAAATCCACCCCACCTCTCACATTGAAGGCCTGTAATTGGAAGCTGTATGCAGTATAGGGGTCAAGGTTACTGACAGTGGTGCTCAGATTTAGACCAGAGTAAACAGTGCTGGCATCCCCTGGCAGGCATGTCTGATTGAAGGGTTGTAAAGTTGGTGGACAGGACTTCCTCATGTACACTTTATATCTGAAGATCAAAATGTGGATACAACATCAAGTGAATGTAACGAGACTAAGATTGAGTAAGTTTAGAGGAAGAAAGGAAAAACACATGGCTATTTTCTATTCAATTAGCAGAACATTGATCTACAACACAGCTTACAGTATATGTGAAGAGTTGATTTTCAAAATGCTGTGTCTCCATTTTTGACGTTTTGAGATATTTGACTTTTTCTGCTACACAACGATGGCTCAAATTTTCGGAAAAGTAATTGTTAATTTAGGTATATATTCAAAATATAAGTTAGATTATGATGAAAATTGAAATGTAGGTTAATTAAAATGTATTTATTTACTTTGTTCAATTTCCTATTCGTTTCGAAATGCTGTGTATCCAGCTGTAACTTAGCGACAAAATGCTGTATATCCATTTTGATAGCATAACATTATTCCCAGTAGCAAATAATTCAGTTTGTTTATAGATTACAAACCCCTTACATAAAAAAATAAAATTAAATTGTATTATATACATTATTTATGTATGATTAATGTTTTTTATTGATATATTTTTAACAGAACAGTATTATAAATGCTGGAAAGTCCCCTGTTATAGTGTAATGTTTAGAGTGCTATAAGTTTGCATGATTTGTTTTTATAAATCTGAAGTCTAAACATAAGTAAACAAGATAATGTTCAATTCACAAATCATTTTATTTGAATTTAGAAGAACAACAAAATAGAAAAATAATGAAGTGTCTGATTTAGAGTGTGCATCATCTTCAATAGCAGTTTGGTTTTGTTCCTGGAAAAGTCGAAGCTTCTTATTTACATTCAAATCAGAGGGCAAATATTTCTATCCTTGAGCACCCTTTCTTCTGTAATGGCTGGCTCTGCATGTGAAAGATTAAATGTGTAATAAATAACACAGCTAACTCTGTAAAGCAACTTTTTATTTTCATTTCCTTAACACTTCTGATGTGCAGTAACCATGACCATAATAATGTAAAATGAACTTTAGTGGTTAATTAAGTTACCGGTAACTCACCTTGCAGAACCCTTTATCGTGATTACACGTAACGGAGAGTATCTTTCCTCCGCTTGAATGACGAAATGATTTTTCTTTTTTTTCTGTTGAGCTTTTTTCTTTCTTTTTCGGAGATTTTATAGTGCAAACAACTCTTTCATCTAGGCCGTCGTTATCCACCATGTTTGGTGTTTTTTCTCTTCGTGATATTTAGTGCGCATGCGCAGAATTAGCTTGCCAATAACACCGATTGGTCCGAAAAAATATCGATCACTTTGATAATAAAAAAAAATTCACACCACATTTTGAAATAAAATCATTTTTAGACATAGAATAATATAGGATTAAAATGTGATTTGTAGATAACTTTAACATATCCTAAAGGAACCTGGTTTGCTCTACAAGAATGTACAGTTATCTCATTTTTTTCAAAATGGCGGATACTGCGCTTTGAAAATCAACTCTTCATGAGCAAATAATGAAAAATAATCAAAATGTAAAAAAAATGGAGATAATTAAATTTAGAGAGATAAATATATTAAAAAGTTCAGAATACTGGATTGTCCCTTTTCTAGATACTGCTGATTAAGTTTTGAAAAAAAGCAAGGCTAACTTTTCCTGTTTTTCTTGAAACCAAGAATGTCTTATTTTGGGTGATAATATAGTTTGCTCATTGTGATTCATTACCAAGAAATTAAAGAACATGTCAAATAATATTAGCAAGTCTTTGGTCCAAAGTCATTGTTAAAATATGTTGTCAATGTATTTAACAGTCAATAGACTCAGATATATTTATTATGATCCATCGGAGTTAGGTCCCAGAATCCCCAGCGATAGTCGGAAATCCGCAAAATAGGAACCTTATATTTAATTTATCAAATAAATCTATTTTTAAAGGCTTTATAAACCCTGCACACACTCTTACAAACCTTTCCAACACTTTCATAACACTTCCAATGCTCTTAAACACTTGAAATAAATGCAATTTTTTAACGAAAGTTTACAAAAACACAACATTGCAGAGCAACTACGCGCAGCGATCAGATTTTGTTGTGAAAAGGACAAGGCAATAAGCCGAACGGGTGCTATACACAGGAGATGAAGGAGACTGATGCTATGGTCCCTGAGCTAATCAGCGCCCTGGATACAGAACACAGTGCACTGGTTGACCGCATCCCATCCATCAGCCAATAGTGTGCTGTAGCTGTGTTTTTCATACTCTCAAGTCTTTGTCTACTCATCTGCAGTACGCTACAAATTTTATTTCAATTTTATATTCTTTTAATGTTTTTGTTAATTTTTTTAATTAAAAAAAATAATATTGTTTTCAATTTTGTAGACAAGAAAATGCTTAATTTACCACAAAAATAATTAAAAGAATAATTGTATAAAAATACTTATATACAGCAAAGTTCTGCATTATAGTGAAAAATCTGCGCTACCAAATTAGATACGGTAGGCCTATATAGCAGTAAAAGTGAACAAGCGGTAGACAAGGGATCACTGTATTTTTGATTGAACTAATATTGTCCGCCGCCGTGCCCATTTAGGAGGGATGTCTAGCCTTAGTTTGGATGTAAATGCCACTCAAGAATTTAGAAAACTCATGATCAATAAAATGCATTATTTTAGCATTCAATTTTTAAAAGGGAATATATTTCTTATTTTATAACTATCAATAAGTCTTTAAAATTTTACTAAAATGCATGGCACATTAGGACTACAATTTAAAATGGTTTGCCCTCAAGGTAACAAAAGAGTTTATAACCCATCTGATGATGGCCAGGTTTGGAACCAAAAAACTAACAGCTCATATTAACCAAAGCTTGTCATAGTTTTATTTGAATCAAGTAAACCTCACCCGAGAATTTCTCCGTTGGGGGTTTGGGGTGGAGACCACTCTAAAGTTGCTGAGTCATTTGATACTGCCCTGACTTTGATTGCCGCCAGTCCCATGGGTTTTGCACTGTCTGTCCATGCGATGACCCCAGCACTTGTGCCACAGCCACCCGAGGTACATGCCTGAGCCTTCAACTCATAAGCTGTGTAAGGCAAAAGTGGGGGAGACAGGCCAATGATTTGCCATTCTGATGGTGAGGATGAGAGCTGAAAGAAATATAATTTGTTAAAGTTCATTTCTTGTTTTTTTTATCTAATTATCCTATCTTATAAGGTCTTACAAATTCTCTTTGTCCCATTAGAATCCTGATAAAATTATTTTGAGTATCTATTTAACCAAAAGGTTCAATTAAAGCAATGAAAAATAGTTAAACCTCAAAATAGTATTATTTATAGTTGTATTTATGTCTCCAAAAAGTTTCCACATTGATTAATTAAAAGCTAAATGAAAACATTTTAGGGTTTCAAGAGAGTTTAAAATGAAAGTTGTAAAAAATGGCAGTGTTTTACAAATATGATGAAACACTTGCACTTAAAAATTATTTTATGATCTAAACAAAACCTAATCAGAATATATAACTTTTTAATTTTGGTAATTATGTGACTAATTTGTGTAGTTTTTTTTTTTTCTAAAGGGGGTGGGGGTGTAAAAAAATTGTCCTAAATGGCCCAACGTCACTTACGGATGGCCCCCTTAAGGCTAGGTAGGGTAACATAGTCAAGTATTTTGTATCTATTGACATTAAAACCCACCATGGTATTATTAACAAGGATCCTGTAGAGTCTAATGACACCATTGGTAACTTTGGGCTGTGGGATGGTCACTGTGATAGTATAAGCTGTGCTGGCCTGGAGACAATAGAAAAATACTTTGTAACAGTGACAGAAGGAATAATGTCTGGCTGGCTGTGGGATGGTCACTGTGTTAGTATAGGCTGTGCTGGCCTGGAGACAAGAGAACAATACTTTGTAACAGTGACAGAAGGAATAATGTCTGGCTGGCGGTGGGATGGTCACTGTGATAGTATAGGCTGTGCTGGCCTGGAGACAATAGAACAATACTTTGTAACAGTGACAGAAGGAATAATGTCTGGCTGGCTGTGGGATGGTCACTGTGTTAGTATAGGCTGTGCTGGCCTGGAGACAAAAGAACAATACTTTGTAACAGTGACAGAAGGAATAATGTCTGGCTGGCGGTGGGATGGTCACTGTGTTAGTATAGGCTGTGCTGGCCTGGAGACAAGAGAACAATACTTTGTAACAGTGACAGAAGGAATAATGTCTGGCTGGCTGTGGGATGGTCACTGTGATAGTGTAGGCTGTGCTGGCCTGGAGACAATGGAACAATAATTTGTAACAGTGACAGAAGGAATAATGTCTGGCTGGCTGTGGGATGGTCACTGTGATAGTATAGGCTGTGCTGGCCTGGAGACAAGAGAACAATAATTTGTGACAGAAGGAATAATGTCTGGCTGGCTGTGGGATGGTCACTGTGATAGTATAGGCTGTGCTGGCCTGGAGACAAGAGAACAATAATTTGTGACAGAAGGAATAATGTCTGGCTGGCTGTGGGATGGTCACTGTGATAGTATAGGCTGTGCTGGCCTGGAGACAAGAGAACAATAATTTGTGACAGAAGGAATAATGTCTGGCTGGCTGTGGGATGGTCACTGTGATAGTATAGGCTGTGCTGGCCTGGAGACAAGAGAACAATAATTTGTGACAGAAGGAATAATGTCTGGCTGGCTGTGGGATGGTCACTGTGATAGTATAGGCTGTGCTGGCCTGGAGACAAGAGAACAATACTTTGTAACAGTGACAGAAGGAATAATGTCTGGCTGGCGGTGGGATGGTCACTGTGATAGTATAGGCTGTGCTGGCCTGGAGACAAGAGAACAATACTTTGTGACAGAAGGAATAATGTCTGGCTGGCTAAGGGTTTTGATCAGACAGGATACAGGTTATTTTTTAGGTTCATTCATAACAAAATTATGCATGTTCATTTATTGATCGTTATTTGTTCATTTTCTAAGTTTCTGTTGAATGAATCAGCTGCATGGGACTAACTTGTTAATTGAGCAAAAGTTGAACAAGGGAATGGTTCCATCTTTTTTTTAAAAATATTTAAGCAAAGATTCTGTTTCAACCTTTTATTTCTTTGTGATAAGAATTTCTGAGCAATTCTAAAGTCAGGAAAAGAGAACTTATCAATAACTCCATACTCCATGAGTAGACTCAGGGGATCTGACATTAGTTTGTAACCTTAGTATTTTCAAAGGTTAGAATAGGTAACATTCAGTTTGGAAACCAAGTATTCATCTCTAAAAATTAGTTTTCATTTTTTTTTCTTTTCTTTTTCTTTATCCTAAACAATGGATGCTGAAAGCATTGTAACCAACAACA
This sequence comes from Lymnaea stagnalis, assembly GCA_964033795.1. Classification (NCBI taxonomy): domain Eukaryota; kingdom Metazoa; phylum Mollusca; class Gastropoda; family Lymnaeidae; genus Lymnaea; species Lymnaea stagnalis. The sequence goes on from CAXITT010000176.1 coordinate 332,564, forward strand.
ACAACAGCCCATAACAATCATCCATGTGAAGAGATTCAACTCAAGAGTGTTGCACTTACATTTACTATTGGAGGTAAAACATCTTGGGGTGGACCTTCTTTAGTTGTCACCAATGCCCAAACACTTTCAGTTCTGTCCACAGAGTTGGCAACAACCACCCTATACTGGTACTGAGAAAATGGTTTCAGTTCAGTGGAGGTGTCTGTCAACTGTCTCTCTGTGCCACTGTAGACCTTGACTGGGTCACCGAAGACTGCACCTGGTGTTAAAAAAAATGTCAATATTATTACTTTTTAAAAAATATGTATAAGATTATACTGTTAGAATCTTACTGTGTATAATTGTTACCCTTGTTAAAGGCGTATCAAATTGAGAAGATAGACTGTAAAAATGTTACATACTAAAATATTAATTTTAATTTAAATAAATAATAAATATTTACAAGCAGCTCAGTTTTGAGAACAAATCCACATTCTTTGGGTTAGACAAGGAAGTTATATATCAATTCAATGAGATTAGATGATACGGCACATAATAAGACACACCCACTACATATTGGTGTTACTGCAAATCTTCAGTTTCTATACATTATCAGCTGAGAGGAAATTGCTCTCTTCTCTAAACATGTAAGCTTGACTCATCCTTGTATTCTAAAGCCAAACTATAATCATAATCCATCAAAACACTCAAACTAAATCTGCAGCCCAATAATAAAATATCACTTGGATATGGAGCAACATATTATACTAAACATTACCATTCAAAAGGCTCCTCCTCTGCACTTCGTAACCCGTGATGTTCCCATTGGCTCTTGTCGGGGTTTCCCACGACACCCTCACCCCAGCGTGAGCTCCTTGTTCGTCCGCAAGAGCCAGCAATGTCGGCGGAGGCTGACCTTCCGGTTTGGCCTCTCGGGTCATTGCCGTGGCCGGCTGACTCACTTGACAGCCCCTGTTGGTGCAAGCCTCAACTCTAAAGCTATACTGTGTGAAGTACTGTAGGCCTGGGACCGTATAGGACAGCTGGGATGGGCCGCCTGTGTACACTTTGTTGGTTCCTTCAAGAAGATTGTAACACATTCAAATCATGTCACATGGACAAAGATTGTAACATTCAAATAATGTCACATGGACATATAGAAATATTTTTCTCAGAACAAAGGCAAAAAATATAATAGGGAAATATTTTTTAAAGTCTAAAAGGAATTAAATTATTTATTTGTACAATGGATTAGGTGTGCACTAGTATCAAAGCAAACCACAAAGGTTGAAACAATAATCTCAGACTCTTTCATATCCATCGCCATCCACAACCTATTCTTTTATATGTATCATCATCCTACCATTCATTCATATGTATCATCATCCTACCATTCATTCATTTGTATCATCATCCTATCATTCATTCATTTGTATCATCATCCTACCATTCATTCATATGTATCATCATCCTACCATTCATTCATATGTATCATCATCCTACCATTCAATCATATGTATCATCATCCTATCATTCAATCATTTGTATCATCATCCTACCATTCAATCATTTGTATCATCATCCTATCATTCATTCATATGTATCATCATCATCCTACCATTCATTCATTTGTATCATCATCCTATCATTCATTCATATGTATCATCATCTACCATTCATTTATATGTATCATCATCCTACCATTCATTCATTTGTATCATCATCCTATCATTCATTCATATGTATCATCATCATCCTGCAGTTTGACCTATCCATCAAGGATTTCTTTCATACATCTCTGTTGGTCACCATTATATTATTCACATACAATCCAAAAATTCACTATACACCGTATATGCTGGTGTATAGGTTACACTTTTTCCCCCTCAAAATATGTGGTACATCTTATGTGCCTGTAATGTGGAATTTTTTTCCGCTTTCAAAATGTGTATAAAAAAATGGGTCATACATGCCACTGGTAACATAAGCCACTGGTTACATATGCCACTGGTCATAGACGCCACTGGTCATAAAGACCACTGGTCATAGATGCCACTGGTCTTATATGCCACTGGTCATAGATGCCACTGGTCTTGTATGCCAATGGTCATAGATGTCACTGCTCATACACATGGATGTGTGTAAACACATGGAAAAATGGACATGTGTAAACACAGGGCACAATGGATATGTGTAGCATGTTTAAAAACATGATTCAACAATCTAATTTTTTCTCTATCCACGGTGTGAGAGACAGACAGAGAAAACCGAAACACCTCTTCAAAATGAATAGCATGTAGAATTTTTACGTAAGAAATGTCTTTATTTTTTTCATTAACCATACCCTCGTAAATGGCATAGCTTGTGATTTGACCATTGGGGTTTGAGGGGGGAGCCCAGTCCACTTGGATTGATGTGGCAGACACAGGTGTGACAGCAGGAGGAGCTAGACCCGTAGGGGAAGAAGAGTAGGTCACGGCTTTGGCAGCTCCACTTTCAACACTACCTTTCCTGAAACACAAGATGGTGGAACTTTTATTGTGAACTTATCTAATAAAGATGTACATTCAGATCCTAATAAAGATCTACATTCAGATCCATGTCTGAAAAAAGCAACATGGTGATGCATAAATTGAATAATATTTTTTAAAATTGTGATAATTTTATTCCTTTGTTATAATTTCTGTATGGAATTCAAACTTAACTAACTCATCTGTTTTTTTAAAAACTAGAATTAGATGTTACTTACCTATTCACTGCTTCAACTGTGTAAGAATATTCTTCACCAGGCACAAGGCTGTCATCTATTTTTGTCCTTACAATATTACCACTTGCTTCAATGTTGCTGATGTATATCAGCGCCCCACCTCTTCTTAAATAGTAGGTGGAAATCACTCCATTTGGATTTGCCGGTGCCGACCATGTGATTTCAATGGAGTTGGAACTCAGAACCCTAAGAAGGGGGGGAGATAATCCTGTGGGTGGAGCATCTTGTGTCCTTTCGCTAACCTCCCCTGATTCTGTGCAGCCGCCGTTGGTGCAGGCGGTCAGTGTAAAAACATGGCTCTCGTAAGGTGCCAGTTTGCCTGTAATAAAAACCTGGTCCAACCCACTGTAAACAATGGATCCATCCATTTTAAGTCTGTACTCCGTGATTTCCCCATTGCTTATCTGTGGTTTGCTCCAGGTTGCCTTCAAGGCAGTTGAATTGAGAGCCTCCAGTTGGGGCGGTGAGACCAAAAAAGGTGATGCTTCCAGAGTTGTGATGGTGGCTGGTTGGCTGCTTGTGCACCCACCCCCTGTGCACACCGTCAACTTATACGCGTATGTTGTAAAGGGCAGCAGATCCGTGTCAACAAATTGCCGGTCAAAATTTGGCGGGAACGAGAATGGGACATTGTTGTTTCTCTGGATCTGATACCCTTGCAGTACCCCATTCATCAGTGTTGGCGGGGACCATGTGATGTTCAGACTGCTGATGGAGTTGTTGATGTACGCAATCTTTGGTGGCTGAACTCCATCGGGTGCAGCCTGTTGCGTGGTCACTGTTTGCCAAGGGGAGTCGGTGGAGCCAAGAGAATTGGATGCTCGAATGCTGTACTGATAACTGGTGTAGGGCTGCAAGCCCGTGTCTGTATAATTATACTGGTCTTGTTTGGTGTCAGTGGTTTGGTACACCACTTGTGGAGTGCTGGCCGCCGTCTGCCTCTTAATTCTGGGCATGGCAATAATGTCGACATCATCTAGGTCAACATGATCCAAAAAAACACCATAATCATGCTCAGGTTTGTCCATGACGTAGTACTCCAGTTGATCGGTTACCAAGTGGTCATAACAAGTCTCATAAGAAAATTGTAAGAACTGTTGTGATTCAATTAATATATTTGAATTCACAGAGTTGAACATTGAGATACTGTCCACACTTCGTCTACGTCTCAAGGCACTGCTCATCCTCATCACCTGGTACGATGTGATGACACCGTTGGGGTTAACGGGAGACTTCCACGTCATCTGGATGTTGGTGCTGTTCACATTCCCAAACACAGGGCTTGGCTGGGCAGATGGTAAGATTTCTGCTGTGTAAAAGGGCTGGACTTGACCGCTGCTGCAGCCCACTTTAGTGCACGCTTCAAGCCTCACAGAGTATTGCGTGTAGGGCATGAGGCGCCGGAATTCAAACTGCTGGGCCAAGCCGCTGTAGATTGGCACATCAGAGGCAGACTCGAAGATTTTATAGCCAGTGATGAGGCCATTGGGCTTTTTCGGGACATCCCAACTTAAGATTACAGACAACCCGGTGTGGATTTTCTCTACTTTGAAGTCAGAGAGACCTGATGGGTACCCTTCTCTAGTGGTGAAGCCGATGCTTGCCGACCTCACACTTCCAGCCCCATTCACAGCTTCCACAGACAGGACATATCCAGAAAAGGCCTCAAGACCGCTGAGAGCGCTGCTGGTAACATTTCCTCCCACGTTTACATAAACTTCCCTGTTGACAGAACTCAACGGCGTCGGTTGGTAATAGATTCTATATTCTTTGATTATTCCATTAGGAACCTGAGGAGGGGTCCATGATACAGACACACCATAGGTACTGACTGAATTGATCACAGGTGGAGCGATATCGGTTGGTGCCGATTCCAATGTCCTGACAGATGACCAGCCACTGACCACTTGACCTATAGAATTGGCAGCCAATACCTGTTGGTAGGAAAAAACAAAGGTGTAATACAAGGACATTTTAACTTTATTGATATGGTTATTGGCGTTTCATTTTAAGTTAGTACCGGGGCAACAATGGTTTAAGTTTGTTTTTCTAAAGCAAAATTTGGTTTGCCTTTGTTTTAGAATCTAATGACTACAAACTGGTTTCAAAAGCGTTGTTTAAAAATATAGATTTTGAAAGACAGCCATCTGGGAGTTTCAGAATGGTACTCATACATGTTGGCTAAATATGCAAACAAATTTTGTTAATAGAACAGTAATGAATGAATCAGACACAGTCCTTGTTGCTATGTGGATTCACCCTTGTTGATCAGTCATTAAATCACCTGGTCCCAAAGTTGGTCCCATGTCCCCTCCACCAGTCTTGTATTGAACCCGTTACCCCACAACGCCATGTACAAATTTATGAAAACTTAATTCTGCGCTAGTTTCTTGAATATATTACAAACCAGTTTGAAAAATGAAAAGCTCTTGTATCATTTTCACCCATCAGAAATCACAGAAAGAAGTATGTGAACAATTCAAACTGCCCATCATGCCTACTCCTGTGCTCTTCCCAAATCTCATTCAGCTCATCTTAGCCACTTGCACCCCCCTCCCCCCAAATCTTCCCACCACTCTTTTTTCCCAAACCCACCAACACTCGCCCCTTCAAAACTTAGTTAACACTATGCTCTATCCCAAATACCCACCTATCAACTCTCCCCTGGTTCTAAACCCCACGTAACACCTTTCCCTTGCTCTCCCCTCTACTGTTCCTCCAAAGTTGATTTGCAGTACCTCAAGCTCACATTAAATATTTTTAAACTCAATGCTGGCCATAAATCTGAGTTGTTCAAAACCCTCGTGACGACACATGCACCTAATTGGGACAGGTATCAAACCACTGGGTACTCACATGTACCTAATTGGGACAGGTATCAAACCACTGGGTACTCACATGTACCTAATTGGGACAGGTATCAAACCACTGGGTACTCACATGTACCTAATTGGGACAGGTATCAAACCAATGTTGACAGCACATGCACCTAATTGGGACAGGTATCAAACCAATGTTGACAGCACATGTACCTAATTGGGACAGGTATCAAACCAATGTTGACAGCACATGTACCTAATTGGGACAGGTATCAAACCAATGTTGACAGCACATGCACCTAATTGGGACAGGTATCAAACCAATGTTGACAGCACATGCACCTAATTGGGACAGGTATCAAACCAATGTTGACAGCACATGCACCTAATTGGGACAGGTATCAAACCACTGTTGACAGCACATGCACCTAATTGGGACAGGTATCAAACCAATGTTGACAGCACATGCACCTAATTGGGACAGGTATCAAACCAATGTTGACAGCACATGCACCTAATTGGGACAGGTATCAAACCAATGTTGACAGCACATGCACCTAATTGGGACAGGTATCAAACCAATGTTGACAGCACATGCACCTAATTGGGACAGGTATCAAACCACTGTTGACAGCACATGCACCTAATTGGGACAGGTATCAAACCACTGTTGACAGCACATGCACCTAATTGGGACAGGTATCAAACCAATGTTGACAGCACATGTACCTAATTGGGACAGGTATCAAACCAATGTTGACAGCACATGCACCTAATTGGGACAGGTATCAAACCAATGTTGACAGCACATGCACCTAATTGGGACAGGTATCAAACCAATGTTGACAGCACATGCACCTAATTGGGACAGGTATCAAACCAATGTTGACAGCACATGCACCTAATTGGGACAGGTATCAAACCAATGTTGACAGCACATGTACCTAATTGGGACAGGTATCAAACCACTGTTGACAGCACATGCACCTAATTGGGACAGGTATCAAACCAATGTTGACAGCACATGTACCTAATTGGGACAGGTATCAAACCACTTGTAATGACAAATGCACCTAATTGGAACAGGTATCAAACCAATGTTGACAGCACATGCACCCAATTGGGACAGGTATCAAGCCACTGGGTACTCATGTTTATTTTACATGTTTAGTTCTCAACGTTATTATCTGGTACCACAAAAAATACTTCAAACAAGCTCTAGTCAGGTTTATTGGTAGCCATGATGTTACTCCATTTAGAAACAGGAAAGAGAGCCGTAGGTCTGAGCAGCTGTAGAGAGACTCATCTCAGGCCACCGTCATTTTCTTACAAGAGGATCAGTTACACCATTGTTTTCATCACCGTTAATATATTATCATATTAAAAATCTATTAAGAAATGAAAAATAATTGACATGGAATATTTTAAAACATGGCTCACCTTGTACTCATAGATCTGAAATGGTTTCAAATCCTGACCAGAGTGCACAAACTGATAAACATTTCCAGCAACTTGATTGACAAGAATTTCTGTATCGTTGGCCGACAGCTTACGCTGGAAGACCCTGTACGTTGTGATGATTCCATTGGGGTTGGTCGGTGAAGTCCAGGTGACCTGGACAGAGTTGGATGCCATCGCCTCAAGTTTGGGTGCCGCCAGGCCGAAGGGGACGTCTTCCAGAGTTGTCACCAATATGCCACTGCTGGTGCCGCATCCATTTAAAACATTGCGCAGGCAGGCCTGGAGTCGTACTTCATACTGGGTGTAGGGTAACAGAGGAGAGATGATGATGGATGTATCCAGACCAACTCCTCTTGCAACCTGAAAGTTAAGGATAATTAATCTCAAGCAAACTTGTTTCAAAGCCTAACAGACTTTAAGTGTGAATATTTTAAAGCATCTTTTAAGATATCCAAAAAATCTACCGATATTTAGTTTTCAGGTGACTTTAATAGTTTGACAACTGTCATCCCCTCTCTCTGCAGCCCTCTGTTCAAGATAACTAATGTGAGAACTGCCATCACCTCTCTTCACAGCCCCCTGTTCAAGATAACTAATGTGACAACTAACCTCTCTCTCCGCATCCCACTGTTCAAGATAACTAATGTGACAACTAACCTCTCTCCGCATCCCACTGTTCAAGATAACTAATGTGACAACTGCCATCACCTCTCTCTGCAGCCCAATGTTCAAAATAACCAATCTGAAAACTGTCTTTACCTCTGTCGGTAGCCCAATGTTCAATAGAACTGTATAGTCATCGATATCTGCTTGCCTCGGTCGGTAGCCCAATGTTCAATAGAACTGTATAGCCATCAATATCCAACTGTTTACCTCCGTCTCTAGCCCAATGTTCAATAGAACTGTATAGTCATCAATATCCAACTGTTTAGCTCTGTCGGTAGCCCAATGTTCAATAGAACTGTATAGTCATCAATATCTAACTGTTTACCTCTGTCGGTAGCCCAATGTTCAATAGAACTGTATAGTCATCAATATCTAACTGTTTACCTCTGTCGGTAGCCCAATGTTCAATAGAACTGTATAGCCATCAATATCTCCTTGGTCAGATGTTACGGGCTGCCATTTGACTTCCATGGATGTTGCACTAAGCACTCGAACAGTCTGCAGAGAAATTATTTTCACAAAGTAAATGATTAATGTTAGCCATCACTAAGTGAAAATTTCAGGCTTCAAAATGTGTTTTAAAATCTCAACATGACTAGATTATTAAAACATAATTACAGATATGTCTGGACAAAATTTATAAAATATTTCTAGTATGTGTACAATTTATAAAAAAATCTCAATAACACAATTATTTGTAAATATAAATATAAATAGCTCAATATATAACTACCATTGAAAGTATCAATGTTAGCTAAAATATATAGTATGATGAGAACCACTGATAAAATTTCAGAGGAGATTTTTTAATTTTTATATGAAACCCTTCATTTTACTAACATGATAAAACCAACCCTTCATTTTACTAACATGATAAAACCAACCCTTCATTTTACTAACATGATAAAACCAACCCTTCATTTTACTAACATGATAAAACCAACCCTTCATTTTACTAACATGATAAAACCAACCCTTCATTTTACTAACATGATAAAACCAACCCTTCATTTTACTAACATGATAAAACCAACCCTTCATTTTACTAACATGATAAAACCAACCCTTCATTTTACTAACATGATAAAACCAACCCTTCATTTTACTAACATGATAAAACCAACCCTTCATTTTACTAACATGATAAAACCAACCCTTCATTTTACTAACATGATAAAACCAACCCTTCATTTTACTAACATGATAAAACCAACCCTTGCCTAGCTTAGATAATGTCCAAGAGAATCCAGAACTTACAACTCATTATATTGGATACCAAATTTTAACACTGTCAAGAGACCAAAATGACCTTGAGCGCAATTAATTAATAATTTAATAATAATTTGATATCTATTTAGATCCATTTAATCTTCATCTGCTTCACTTTGAGGTTCAAAGGGAGAGACGGTTTATTTCAACTCACCTGTGGAGGTGGTACATTTAGTGGGGCTATCAGTGGCATGATGATCTCCCTTGGGGCACTCCATGCCACGCCCGCCCTGTTGCTGACCTGTAGTTGATATGTGTACGACTGCCCTGGCTGCAACGAGGAAAGCCTCAGATTTGTGTCGTTGCCAAAGTAGACCTCTGTCACCGGGGCGGGCCGAGTCTGTGTATGGAATAGACATAAAGTTCTAACGAAGGCACACAAAACTAAGGTCTGGAGCACTTGGTAATTTTTAACTACTTTAGTCTCAAACGTAATGGTTTATAGTAGGACAGAAAGGAATGAACAAAATAATTTAATTACAAACACCACCAAAGAAAGAGCGCCTCGACTTTCAAATTTCTTATGGTCAAGTGTTCTAAAAATCAATCTTTAAGATAAGGTACGATTCTTTTTATTGATTCAAATAAATGTCAATGTGTTTTGAATACAAAGTACATTTCAGCATATGGATAAACATTCTTATTACGATTACCTGAATGACTTTGTAGTCAAACATACCTGAATGACCTTGTTGTCAAACATACCTGAATGACCTTGTTGTCAAACATAACTGTATGACCTTGTAGTCACACATACCTGAATGACCTTGTAGTCAAACATACCTGAATAACTTTGTAGCCAAGCAAGATACCATTAGAGATATTAGGGGCTCGCCAGTACAACTCAATGATCTTGGAACTGATGACAATAATCCTTGGGGCAGCAAGCCCTGACAGTAGAAATATGATGGATATTTTAGACTTAACTGATCAAATTTTTAATAGAGAACTTAATATCATAAGAATATGAACCTTGCACTCTGTAGTGGGTGAAAATTCAATTGAATTTATTGAAGGTTTAAATTTATGTGAGAAATTCTTAAAGTATCCAGTGTTTATGTAGTCCACTGAGTTTTGATATCTGAAATAAACACACTTAATTTTCTAACTCTAAAGTTGAGAGCTGTATTTTCAAAGAGATTAGGTGAATCATACATTTTTTTTTTTTAAAATCAATTTTAGAAAGCCGTTTTCTTCAAATTAAATTTTCTCCTCTTTTTGGAATAAAAGTTATTTGTCGAGTGTCCTGTGATGCTAAGAGTTGGCAAAATTTATCCGATGAAATCATGTGAAAAATAGTTACTTAACATGACAAAGTATAACCAACCTAGAGGGAGGTCCTCACTAGTTGTCACTGTCACATTTGGACTGACAGCACAACCAACCACAGTGCAGACTTTCATCTCAATCGTATAACTTGTAAATGGGACCAAATCTTTAAAAAAATATTAGAATAATACATTTATTTTAAAAAATGTATCTTGCGTGTTGTCCATTAAGTTAGATGCAAGCCTCCAGTTGTAGATTCTGAGCGAGTGGAAATCTAGAATGTTACCAAGTCTGTCAACTTCCCTAGATGTGTCTCTTCTTGTTTCTTACTGGTGCCATTATTGCCAAATTACATGTTTTCACCTCTTTAAGTAAAGATACTTAAGCAGTTTTTTATAATACTTGGGCTAAAATTTGTTACACAAATTTCCAAGATTTGCCTTGAACAATTTTCTGAAATAATTGCCTAAATTAGCTCGTCTTTCTCCATTTTATAGACTACTTAATTGAGTAGAGATAATTCTCATTAATGCAAATGTCTGTATACCTGTAATGATGAACTCTTGGGGAACGGTAGAGTTGTAGACCCTGTTCGATCCAATGATGTACACACTGTAAGATAAGATAACCCCATTTGGTGACCCAGGGGGTTGCGCCATAACCTTTATTTGGGTAGAGTTGATGACCTCGACAAAAGGTGGCATCAGATACTCTGGCATGGCCTGGGCTGTGGCTACAGTGATCTAGTGATAGAGTTGGAATATAAACATTATAAATCCTTGGTGATTAGCAGTTGTTAAACTTTGAGATATTGTAACATGTCTTGAGAAAACTGATTTTAAATTAAAAGAGTAGAAGCTCAAACAAATTGAAAGAAGCCAACCTGCATCATCTCAAACAGATTGAAAGAAGCCAACCTGCATCATCTCAAACAGATTGAAAGAAGCCAACCTGCATCATCTCAAACAGATTGAAAGAAGCCAACCTGCATCATCTCAAACAAATTGAAAGAAGCCAACCTGCATCATCTCAAACAGATTGAAAGAAGCCAACCTGCATCATCTCAAACAGATTGAAAGAAGCCAACCTGCATCATCTCAAACAGATTGAAAAAAGCCAACCTGCATCATCTCAAAAAAATTGAAAGAAGCCAACCTGCATCATCTCAAACAAATTGAAACTAAGGTTGTGATGTTATGACTTTTTTCATGGTTGAGAATCTGAAGTTGGTTTAAAACATCAGGGGATTTTAACTAGCTCTAAATGATGTCAAAATTCTAAATACCAATTTATTAAGACATTTTTATTATGTAGAGTTGGAGAAACGTTTATAAGTTCATCTCCACTTTTGGCACAAAATGGCTTTGACTTTGGCTTCATCATTCCGACTCCATAGCTCTACTAAAAACCTGAACTAGATATCCTTAATTATGTGGCACAAAGAAACAGACATCCTTACCAAATCACTGTCCCCAACATCCTGCATTGCTGCAGGTAGTCGGCATGTAGGAGGAGCTACTATAGGGATTTAAAATCAGAATACTTTTTCTAATACTATTTATTATTTGCCACATAAAAACCAGATCTCACCAAATTACTGTCTCCACACCCTGCATTGTTGCAGGCAGTCAACATGTAGGAGTAGCTACGGTAGGGCAAAATGTTCAGGTCGTCTGTAAAGTTTGTTCCCATCCCACTGTACAGTTGAATGCCATCACGCTTCAGGCTATAACTTGTGAGTATACCTGACAAAAGTCATGGGATGTTTCTCATGTTTAACTAAATGTATAGCCAAAATTCACCACATATACAATTTTGTTTGATCTCACTTATTTTGTTCTCTGAACCACAAACTCATTTAACCTGATGGAAGACAACAAAATTGTCAATAGGTCCCATACTTTTTTGTTTTCATGAATCAAAATAATTATCTCATTAAAAACTTTATTACTCTTTAAATTTCCATTGTGTCATAAAACTGCATTACTTTATCAGCATTGTCCTTTTAGAACTTATCACTCTTTATATCCTGTCAAATGTGTTTCAAGAATTCTATAACTATTTGTATCTCCGTCTGAACTTTGTCTCATAACCACATTACCATTGGGTTTTAAGGGCGGCGTCCAAGTCAGATAGATGGCAAACAGCTCTCCTGGTGCCACTCGCGTGGAGGGTGCCAGCACCTCCTCAGGTGGGGCCTCAAGTGTCAGAACAGGTGTGAAGGCACTACTTGTTGTGCCAGCGCTGTTGACTGCTATGACATTGTACTCGTACTGTGAGTATGGTGTCAGGTTGTAATCTAGAATTTTAAAAAAATTATTATATTTTTGGTCATATTGCTTTTGAAACTTGGAAATACATTTTGTTTTTAATTCTCCTAATATTTAAGTCAGTTAATGAAATCTGAAATTTTATTTCAAGTCATAAAATATAAATTTTTAAAAATTTTCTAATTGGCATTTCAGTTTAATGCAATCTTTATTTACCAGTAAAAGTAAGGAGATGTGTGTGACTTGATACGAAGCAGCAGTCTCCAACTAACCTGTATAAGTGATAGGAAGCAGCAGTCTCCAACTAACCTGTATAAGTGATAGGAAGCAGCAGTCTCCAACTAACCTGTATAAGTGATAGGAAGCAGCAGTCTCCAACTAACCTGTATAAGTTAGATTGAGTCCTGAGGAGATTCTCTCTGTGGCTGTTGTACACGTTGATGTGGTATTGGGAGCAGGCGTCGGCTGTGTCAGGGATCCTTTCACTGAGCCGCAGATACGCTGTGAGGGATCAAAGTCACACCTGTTGCAGTAGGAGGTAGCCAGCTGACTCAGCGGACACACGACACCTGTACCACAACCTGTTACAACCATTCCGGCCATTTAAAAATATACCAGTTTTGTTATTGTAATGGTGCATGCGTTGCATTGCTACAGCAGATGAGCTACTAACACACATATTCCGCTGAGGGTTTGAGCTTACACTCTTAAAACCTGATTAGTACATTGGTAACCAGCTTTTTTTCTCCTGAGCTATGCCATATAAAATTGTCTTTACGTAGGGCTCTCCTGCTGCCAAGGTCTACCCCGAAACATCTAGTTAGGGACTTTCGGTCAACAGATGCGCTAGTGTCTCCAGGACCAGGCTGCAATCCCGGCAGGTAGAGTCACTGTTGTTATCTAGCCTATTAAAGTATGTGTTTATGGGGCAATGCTCAGTACGCATTTGGATGAGCCACTAATAGTTTCAACCCATCTCTAAGCTTTATTGCAAAAAGAACGTGATAAAATAAAATAGATGTGATATTTAAAGTGAGTGGCCGAATGAGAAAAGAAAGATAAGACAAAGGAATTCACCATGATCAACAAGGGTACATCTTTATATAAACAGTCAATGGTCTATAAAATATTAATCTCCTGTCAACATAAAATGAACAAATAATAATATAATAATCAGCGGTTGTCTATTGAAATTAATTGTGCTAATATTTTACATTTTCTTACAACAAATACGGCACATTTCAAATATAGCTTTCAATTGTTTTATGCACAATGTTTATTTTTTGCGCATCATAATTTTTCCTTCTTCCATCTGTCATTTATTCCTCTTGTGTCTTTAAACTATTAGCTAAGATGAATATATTGTAATAATGAAACAAAGTTTGAATATGTGTATTTTATGTTATCAAGTCATTTTTACAGACCAATTCTCACCTGTCTCTTGCCTTGACCTGTCAGCACACACCTGAGACAGCTGATTGTAGCCCACATTGGTGCAGCACGCCAGGTTTTTGGTGACACGGTTAACACCACAACATTTGTCTGAGGCAACCAGCTTTTCTTGCTCACTGGCATAGTAGTGAGTCTGGAGAGAGGCCAGAGAGAAAAACAATGTATTCAATTATTATTTCAACACATTAGCTCAGACGTACTGATTCAAAAAATGAATTGAAGATAGAAAATGAACATAGATATGTAACATTAATAACTTTAGATGAAAACAGCCAAATTAATACAAACAGCAGACTTTGAATCGCTGATACCGTGTTGTGCACGCTTTAAATGTTTATAAACATTTCCATTGCATACATTTATTTCGCAAACATTTTTAGGTTTTAAAAAATGTATTAATCATTGCTATAAAATAATAAATAACTAAAAAACTTTTAAAAATGAAAATAAGCCCACATGCAGGCAGAGAAAGTTTCATCATATCAAAAATAAATAACTTTTATTATTGGTGAAGTTTGGTTTAAAATACGTTGTCATTGACCATCAAGTCCAATTCCTAATCCAGAAAAACCCTTTAATTGTATTACTTTTCTTTGATCAGTAACTACATTTTTAGGTTAAAGACTTGAATCGGTCCATGTAAATTGCTGTGTTTTTAATATGAGGAAGTTGACATGGTCCCCCTCACTGATCTTACCTTAGCGTAGCCCATGTCATTGACACAACATAAAGTAAACTTGGCCTCTACATATTGCTGCCCACAGCATGTATAGCCAACTTGTTGGAGATACATCTGACCTTCTGAGGCTGTTCCGCAGCAAGTTGTGCTGTCAGAGATCACTTCTCCGCCACAACATTTTCGGCCCAGTTTATTCATCAACACACCTATGTGATGAAGTTAATATTTTAAATCAAATTTAATTACAGAGTTCTCCTGCATCAGAAATTTTTTGTTTAAAACACTATTATTTAAGAAACTATATTATTCCTGTCCTGAAGTAAAATGAAATGTATCCTTGAATAAGTTTATTTTTCTATCATATAGCTCAAATAACTTGCAGTTTCCCAAAGAAGTGTGGTGTGCTCTGTGGCATCATTAGATGAGTGCAGACCGCATAAGATGTCATTTTTCTGAGAGGGTGACACCAACATGACCTTTGTTAATCCATGTACAAAGACTCTGATATTAAGTTGGAAATGCTCTTACCTTGACAACAAAACTGGGCACCAGATACAGAGAATGGCATTGAACCACAGCAGGTATCCCCTTGACTGACAGAAACTCTGTCTTCGTTGGGGTCTGTACAGCAGGTCTCTCCTGGGAGAACTTCAATGTATCTGAGAAAACAAAGAATTTTTTTAAAAAATCCTAGTGTTTTATCTAATAAAACGCAAGCACATATTTATGACTAAGAAATTAAAGATGGATAAATATATTCTAATTTATTTACAGCTATTCATATCGTATGGAAGTTTTTCATCTTATGACACAATAAAATGAATTACTAAAATTCAACATAGCCATCTATTGTACCATCATTTTAGTTAGTAGTAGTGTCCAAGTTAATTATTATTAGATTAGTTTGCTACTACTATCTTTGCCATCTCACTTTGTTAACTCATTACATTGTAGGAAAAAAATGACCCCAATATATATTTTACATTGATTTACTTAATTTTTATCCAATCATGGGATTTGTCATTTTTCACAAAACACGGATTGAAAATCACTGCTTAAGTACATTTGATTTAAGGAAACCTTTGACCTTACATGTTAGACAAGGCACTAATTGATGAGATATTACCTATTTCCGCAACAAGAAAAATTTGCTTTAGGCTCAAAGAACTGTCCACTACAGCAGATGTAGTCAGACCTGGGCTTATACACATAGTTTGTTCCACAACACTCGAAGCCAACTTTAGAATCAACAATGGTTCCATTACAGCAGACCTAAATTCATGAATGATTTAATCAAGTTTAATGGCATAAATTAAATTGTATTGAAAATAAGTTTTAATAAATCTTTGTTCAGAAGGATTAAAAGGGGTTTTAGGAGCAAGGAATAATTTAAACCTGAGCAGTGCAGCTCAGTCGTATGGATATTTTGTAAAGTGTATCTTTAAAGAAACACATGTTTTCTTTTACAGGCAAACAATTCAAAACATTACAGTTTTTTAAATGTATTTTTCAAATGACTTTAAAAAAATCTTGAAGAGTAGAGATATGGCTGTGAGACTCCAGTCATTGAATTTCAGATAGGAAAAGTCATCCTCCAGGATTAGGCCTTTATTTTAGATGAAATCCTAGCAAACAATGGGAGGCTCTAATTCTTTTCAAGACACAACCTCAGGTATGGCTGTGAGACTCCAGGATTAGGCCTTTATTTTAGATGAAATCCTAGCAAACAATGGGAGGCTCTAATTCTTTTCAAGACACAACCTCAGGTATGGCTGTGAGACTCCAGGATTAGGCCTTTATTTTAGATGAAATCCTAGCAAACAATGGGAGGCTCTAATTCTTTTCAAGACACAACCTCAGGTATGGCTGTGAGACTCCAGGATTAGGCCTTTATTTTAGATGAAATCCTAGCAAACAATGGGAGGCTCTAATTCTTTTCAAGACACAACCTCAGGTATGGCTGTGAGACTTTAGGATTAGGCCTTTATTTTAGATGAAATCCTAGCAAACAATGGGAGGCTCTAATTCTTTTCAAGACACAACCTCAGATGAAAAACTGAAATAATTAGTAAAAATAAACTGCTCTACTAAAGGAAAAAACTTTTAAAATAAAATTCATGAAACTAAAAATAAGTGCAGAGTTGTTCTTGTTATTACCTTGGAACCAGAATAACAGACAGACCCACATATATTTTCCAGGATTCCACACTCCACATAACTGCACTTCTGTAACTGTTCATTTGAAACTGGCCTTGGACTGTAGCAAAATACAGGGTAATAAGGGGAGAGACTGCAATCAGGTTAGTACAAAATAAAATGAGTAAAACAGAGTAGGGTTAAACCTGAAAAAATAAACGCAACAAAACAGCGAACGTGTCGGCAGAAAGCCTTCGTCAGCGAACAAAACAACAGAAAAAACGTTATAAAAATAAGAAATAGCACTTAGCTGGTAAGTAGTATCTGTGGGCAGCAATAGAAGTGTGGCAGAAGGAAAATGAGTGAGAGTTTAAATAAGCAGCGGCGAAAAAAAG
>CAXITT010000176.1:350255-391745 GCA_964033795.1 Lymnaea stagnalis
TTTTTTCGCCGCTGCTTATTTAAACTCTCACTCATTTTCCTTCTGCCACACTTCTATTGCTGCCCACAGATACTACTTACCAGCTAAGTGCTATTTCTTATTTTTATAACGTTTTTTCTGTTGTTTTGTTCGCTGACGAAGGCTTTCTGCCGACACGTTCGCTGTTTTGTTGCGTTTATTTTTTCAGGTTTAACCCTACTCTGTTTTACTCATTTTATTTTGTAGCAAAATACATTTTTTTAAATTTATTAACCTGTCCTGTTTTGCTTTCCTATCACCCAGTTTTAAATCACTTGAACATTTTTCTGGCTTACTAAATTGTGAGAGGAAAAGTATTAAGATTTATAACTTGAACAGAAACTCTGTCACCCACTTTGACCACATAAACTTACAGTTCAGAACAGCTTAACTCTGTCACCCAATTTGAATGCATAAACTTACAGATCAGCACAGCTTTACTCTGTCACCCAATTTGACCACATAAACTTACAGATCAGCACAGCTTTTCTGTGTTTTCCTCCATAAGTCATACCTCTGTATGATGCCATTTGGCCTATCAGGTGGTCTCCATGCAACTATAACCTAGTTGGAAGATAATATTATTGAAGTTCTAATGATACCAAGAGTCAAAACATCTGTACATAAGAATTAATATTTCAAGCTATTTAAATATGTAATTATTGTTCCAATCAAATACTTCTGGATAAAAAATTGAAACTGTTAGTAATCAATTAAATTGTGTTTCTTACAGTAGGTGGGGAAAATTCTACTACTAATAATAAATCTTACATGCATTGATGTGAGGACCCATGACCTATTGAGTAGGAGATGGTACACTCCTTACCTGTGTAGATGTTGTAGCTATGACAGTAGGGGCAGCCAAACCTTGAGGTAGAGCTTCTGCCGTGGTTCCAAGTGTACTCTTACTAACAGTGCAGGCATAGACGGTGCAAGCCTCCATCTGGAGAAAGGTATAATTGTAAAGATAACAAGAAGCAGTCCATGGGATTAACTTTACCTTGGAGGGTAGAGTTAGAGGGTGATGGAAACAGGGTGGGGGGGGGGGGGGGGGGAAGGACTACAACTAGATCAACTTTTGCTAAGTTAATGGTACCTCAGATGGTAGAGTTAGAGAGGGATGGAAACAGTGGGGGAGGGGGGGCGCACAACTACAGCAACTTTTGCTAAGTTAATGGTACCTCAGACGGTAGAGTTAAAGGGGGGTGGAAACAGTAAGGATAAACTTGATAAATTCTCAGCAATATATGTCCTGGGCAGTATAAATTGCATACCCTTACATCATAGAGAGTATAAAATTCATAGATAGAATGAAATTTTTTACTTGTATGTCATATACAGTATAAAATTTGTACCCGTATGTCATAGACAGTATATGGCTGAAGATTGGTGATCACTGCAGTACCAGGAATTTTGGAGCCTGTGGGAATTTTTCTGTCGTTTATCAGAATATTGTAAGCAAGGATTTCTCCATTAGGCTGAATTGGCGCCGTCCATGACACTCTCAGGGATGTAGTACTGACAATGGAGACCTGAGGGGGATTCAGTCCACTGGGTGCTGGAGAGAAGACAGAACTATACTGAACAATATTATCAATGTACATTTATATTAGTGTGTACTCATTTATAATGAACAATATTATCAATGTACATTTATATTAGTGTGTACTCATTTATAATGAACAATATTATCAATGTACATTTATATTAGTGTGTACTCATTTATAATGAACAATATTATCAATGTACATTTATATTAGTGTGTACTCATTTACAATGAACAATATTATCAATGTACATTTATATTAGTGTGTACTCATTTATAATGAACAATATTATTTATGGTGCCTTGATGTAAACAGAGCTGGCATTTCATGCACTGAATAAGTGCAGTTTAAGCTTAATTAAAAGCAGCAAAGAAAATTATTGCCTCTGCTTTTCTTCCAAAAATAAAAACTTTTTAATTACCTCCATCTTTGGTCCTGACAAGAATTGGTTGGCTGGATAAATAAGCACCACCAAAAATTGTAACGGTCAAAGTGACAGAGTATTCAGTGTCAGGCTGCAGCGAGTCCACCACAAAGCTGACCTGACCTCGATCTGGGTAAACTGTTACATTGTTCGTACCGCTCCAAGCCTGGAGAGTTAGGGTTTGAACTTCTCCCTGGAGATCCACCGGACCTGGTACACATTAGATATTGGATAAACACTATTAATTATGACATACTTGAATTGTTGCATTGTTGTTTTTATGAGAGGACAGATAAAAAAAAAGTGCCTGTAATTTTAAAAGGTCAGGTAATTCCTTACAATAATCCAAATATTTTTCAGCAACACTTGACTTACTGGGCAAAGTCCAATTGACCACAATACTCAAATGGTCCCTGGCAACAGCAGTGACATTAGGAGGCAGCCTGGGCAGTCCACCAAATGTTGTAGACTCTGTAGAATTGGGACTAGTTGTCTGACTTATGATGTTATACACAGTTGTACGGTAGACATATGTTGTGAACATCGGCAGGTTGGTATCCTCAAAAAACAAGCCTGGACCCCTGTACACACTCTGCCACACTCCAATGTCAGTCACAGTGTCTGTAGATAAACTTGACAAAGTTATTCATCCCAAAATGCCAAAAACCAGTTCAGAGCAGTAACATTATTTTTTTGGGCTGGTGAAAATTCAAGATAGAAAAAAACTCATTTTTATCATTTCTACCAAAATAAAGATTTTCTTTGACTTTTAGAACATTTGTAGCATTTAAATGACACATAATTAAGACAAAAACATTTAAATTAATACTATTTTTTTTACTATCATCTATGAAGAATCTTCTATTCATAGACCATCTATGATGAATAATTGAGATACTATTCTGGGGCTAAACTACAGAAAAAGATCTGTGACCCTACAGACAGTGCCCACATTTAGACAGAAGTCGAGTTAATTAGCCGTTGACTTATACTCCAGTAGGTGAGCACTGAGTCCATTTATCAACCAAAAAAGGACTTTAAAAATATGGTTTTGAACAAACTGAATAGGAAAAAAATTCACATGCCATAAGGCATATGTGTCAAACTCATAGCCCCCGGGCCACATCCCGCCTACAATTGTATCAGCCCTCTCCCCCCATAGACAGCGACGAGGCCATGACAGGCAATTCAGGATCATACCAGCAAGAAGCCAGTATAGGAGCTGCTCATTCCTGCCCAAGACAATCAGGGACTGGAACAATCTTTCAAAAGGAACGGTTGAGGCGACAACACTAGACACATTTGCCTCAAGCCTTCAAACCCCTAGTTGCATGATTTCCTCATCAACACCAGTAACAGAAACATTGCAAATCCCATCTACATGCATAGGAGCCAAAAATGATCAATAAATTGATCGTGGGCCCTTAAGATATAAAAGAAGAAGACGAAGGTCTTGACCGGCGTACAATTATATCCAAGTTAATGCTGTGTTTTTTCCAAATGCACACTTTGCTGAAAAACTTAGTTTACTTCGCATGGCCATTTAGCGACTTTCAAGCACAGAAATGTAATTTCGAGCTGTTTTGTAACCCAGTTTTCACAGGCATGGAAAATGCACCTGTAAATATGCAGATGGCGCTAATAGAGCTTAGGTAATGGGACACTAAAGGCAAAGTACAACACAGTTGGGGCTGCACAGTTCACTAGTTTCATTCATGAAGAGATGCCCCAGCTTCATCTACATGCAGGTGAAACCTTGAACAGGTTGGGTAGCACATATATGTGTGAGCAGCTGTTTTCTGTAATAAAGATTAACAAAACATTACACAGGAGTCGTCTCGCTGATAAACACTTGCAGTCCATCATGAGAATCTCAATGACACAGAACGTTACTCCCAACATAAACGAACTTGTAGCCAAGAAGATGTGCCAAACATTGACAAATTGGCTTCAGAACAACAATGGGTGTGCCAATGGTTTTTAATCAAAAACCTTTTTTTCCGTTTCCATTCATATAAATCTGTTTAAAAAATATTAAATTTCCGCTTATTGAATGTTTATCCTGTCCGGCCCACAACCTTAAGTGTGATTTGAGTTTTGGCCCGCCAGGTTTGAGTTTGACATCCCTGCCATAAGGCTTAAATAAAGCAGTCTTCTCTCTGACGTTCTATACTTCAGTAAATGATCTAATTTTATTTGGCATAACTTACTGTCCAGGGGCTGGCGAACTTTCATGCGTGACAGCTCATAAGTTATATTTGGACCATTGGGTGATGTCGGGGGCTGCCACAAAACGGAAATTCTGGACTGAGAAATAGCGGTAGGCACAGGAGCCCCTTGACCAGCCGGTATGGATGGGTCAGTGGTCAATGTAGTGACCACACTTTCTGTGCACCCACCACCTGGTAACAATAAAAAACCAGCCAATCATACAGCTCATACAAAATAAAGATCAAATACAGTTCCCATTTAACAAATGTGTCAAAGGTTACTAATGGACATCTAACAAATGATATTTTTTTTAAATTTAGGTCAAGTGAACTTATATATGTAACAATAATCTTTTGTTAAAGCACTTTACTGCATATTTCTGTCCTAGCATATTGAACTGAGCTTAATTCACTGAAATAAATTATTAAAACACACTGATGATATCTTTTCATTTTTGTATAAAATAAAAATAATATAAACAATATTTTACCCTGAATATTAATAGACATTTAAAAAAAATTAAATTAGATATTTAAATCTCAAGAGATAATTTTAGAGTCATCATTGAAACAGAAGTGACATACAGAAACTATTAATGAAAATGATAAATATAAGGATATCGTTTATGCAATTCAGTTGTTATAGATAATTAGGTGTGCTATGCTTAACCTAGAAAAAAAAGAGCACACATGGAAAGATTCAGTCCTGGTTACCCTCAAACTCCTAAAATTGTACAATATCGTCTCAAAATCGTGCAATACAGTATTTTAATGGTAAATCAATTAACTTACAGTATATTTAATGCATACAACAACTATTGGCATTGAGTGTCAAATGGACCCGAGTTAAGCTCGCGTAAAAAATAACTGAAATTTATATTGCAGTCTGTAGTCCCTTTGTTTTGCAGCCCTGTAGCTGCTTTAGTTAATTTAAATTTGGCTGAATGAGCAGATCACATTGTCACCGTCTATCACTGGTAAAATTAAACATGGCTTAAACTTGATGTCAGCTCAGCATAAAATAAAATTTATTGAAATAAAAATTATGTAACAAATGAGGACACCATTTACTACAATGTAACTCCAATGGGACTATTAAAAATTTATCTGCTGTTTTGTGCGTTCCAAAAATAAATTTCAAAGGCCCTCTCAGATACTATGGTATATGTCAAAATCTAATCTTGTGCGGAACAACAACTATATATATATATATATAGTTTTCTCCATTTTTGCAGTCGCTGCAGTTCAAAAGAATGATGGCAAAAAATGACATCATGCAACACCTAAGCAAACAAAAGTAAGGAGTGACCAAAGACTAAAATTGTCACTAGGGTAACTACGTGAATATTACTGTTGCAGTTTCTAGCAAGTTCCATATGAACACACAAAGCAACAATATGGCCTTCATCACCATCTTTAGAAAAACTGGCTGTGCTATTTTTATGGACTTAAAATAATTAGACACCTTCCCCGGCACACAAGGACAAAATCTTCAAAGTCCACACCACACCCTTTCCCTCTCAGGATAAATGTAATATGATTATAGATGGTCCCCAACCAATCGTACTTCTTGATACATTCACCACTAAATGCAGAAGGGAGCTAAATTGAACAACCGAAAATGTGCTTTATATATATTTTTTTTCTAATTAGGAAAAACTACCAGAATGTATATATTTTAAACACAAACTCTTAGAATTTTTGTTCTGAGAGCTCTTGGCGCACAATTGTAAAAGATATAGCAAAATTGTGCAGTGTGCACCAATATCAGAGTAAACAGGTCTGCAGATGTAATGATGGCCTTCACTAGTTTTACTATTTGAAAAATCCATTAAAGTAACACTGAACTGTTTTGTACAAGCTGTATCACAATACTGTGTGTATTTACAAGCTGTTAGTGTGAAACTGTACTGTTTGTAAAAAATGTCAATGTGACACTGCAATATTAATACTTACTTGTACAAGCTGTCAGTGTGACACTGTACTGTTTGTATGGAGTCAGATCAGTGACCACAACCGCCCGTTGCGTGGTGTTCCTCACTTCAATCCGAGGTTCAGGGAAGCGCAGGACATAGGTTTCTATCTGTCCATTGGACTGTACAGGCTCCTGCCATGTAACTAACACAGATGTAGGGTTGAGTTTTGTTACCTGTGGTGGGTTCACACCAGCCGGCCCTGCAAGAATGGCTCTATTATATTATTTAGCTGAGGTTAATGCCCTATGTAAAACCCGGTATCTCTTGCTTATGAAGCAAAGATATCATTGTGCCACAAGGTGATCCCATTGTGACTACCATGGTGGAATGGACTTTACCACCCAGTTACACAGCTATCTTTGGACGATAGTAAACCCCGAATAAAAATTCCTCACACCCTGAAGTCTAAAGACAGCACCCACATTAAACCAATCCTGTGTCTATGTCAAGATGACACAAACACACACACAAAAGATAGCTGTTATATAATTATAAAATACATCATTTTAAAAAAGTCGCTTTAACCGATTACCAGATTGAAAAACAGACTGTGCCTGAATTAAATTTAGGTCACATTTTCCCATTTGCAGGTGTAAGTACAAATTCAGCTGCAGTTGTCTTAATTATAAACATATTCTAATGAGTTATGAACCATTTTGTAGGTAAATGAATAGTCTATAAAACAGACGTAAAACATTTGTAAATTTAATTTTTGGTAGGAATTTATTAATTGTTAAATTAGTAATTACAACAGAAATATAATTTAAAAATATATATAATGTTCCAACTTACCTATAAATTTTAAATTACCAAAACATTTAAAGCCTTTCATTTGGTGGTTTCCAAACAGTATATCCAATAATAACAAAAATTCAAACAAGAAAAGAGAAATAGAATAATATTTACACTTCTAAATACTTATATGCCTTAAGTAACCCTGTCTCTTATTGCCATGGTGAACAAGTTTCACATCATTGTAAATAGCTTGGAAATTTAATCAAAATGAATTAACAACTCGTTTTTTAAACCTTCTGCGGATAGAATGTGGTTTCGAAAATCAACATCCTGGTCGGTAAATTAAAATCTTGACCCCAAACGGGAATGGAACAATACTAATATTTGACTTTTTTTACAATGATACAAACATTGGCGCTACCAGGGGCTAGCCATTACTTATAAAGCCCTTTGGCTCTCCCAGTGGCTCATGGTAATTAACCAATTTCAAAAATCATAACGCATGAGTTTTAAAATAAATGTATGATTTAATCTAATAGAGCATTATTCTTACTTGAAGCCCCTGTAGTGATCTGAGCCCAAGGACCAACGGCCAGACCTGCACCGTTCTGCACACTGACACGGTAACTATAGACAGAGTAGGGTGTCAGACTGTTGGATTCATCAATGTAAAGCTGTCAAGGAAAACATAGCATGCAGTTAACATACTCAATAGAGAGCCACATCTATTTTACAGTGTAAAGTTAACACAGACACACATTGGTTAGGATTTGTAACAAATCCAGACATCATAAAATGGGGAAAAGATTCTTGTGTGCAAAATAAATGATTATCTGTCTGCAACTGTTTTGGCTTTTTAAAGTTTTGTATACATGTTTTTTTAAAATCTTATACAGGGCTTTTGGGAGTATGTGTACAGGTTTTTTTTAATTCAGAGGTCAACATTTATACAATCATTAAATTTAGCAGGAACAGAATGATTTTTAAAATTTAATGCGCTGTTTGAATTTTCTATGAAGTAAAAAAAAGGTTGTATGAACATTGTAAAACTGTCTTTGTAGAAGTAAAAAAAGCAGGTGTTCTTATAAAAAACATACATAAATGAAATATTAAAAGTAACATTGAAAACTTCAACTTACAAATGGCATTTCAGCCACACGAGTTGTGACAACAGTTGCATTGTCAGAGCTGCCCACTTTCCTCTCTATGATGTACTGAGTTACCAGTCCGTTGGGCTTCCCAGGGGTTTGATACACAATTTGGATAGCAGAAGGACTCAGGGATTTTAATACTGGAAGAGCCAGTTCTTCTGGAACTGTAGACAGAGATATTTATAAGAATTCTCAGCACTGAACATTTCAAAGTTAGGACTGGCTTTATTTATACTCCCAAGGGTGGTTCATGGGCCCACCCGCATCTATGAATAACTAAGGTAATTGGTGTGGCAGTTAAATCCGGCCAGGATATGTCTTAATTTAAAAGCGTACACTGCTCTAGCATGAAAGCTTTAAAACGCAGCATTAAATATTTCATAGTCCACTGACAGAGAGAATAAGGGGGTATTGTTTTAACATTATCTTCCCCTGGGACTTAATAATGTAGAAAACTGCTTTCAAAGATTAGAAAACACATGTTTTTACCTGTTGCCACAGTGGACAACAACAAAAATTAATTGCTCAACACTATTTCAGAAAGGCTTTGTCCGTTTTCAGAAAGCTCTACTTATTAAGGGCAAAGACTCCCCTCTTTGTATACTCACCATCTTCTAATGTTTTGAAAGTAGAAGAGGGTAGAGACTTGGTGCAACCACCTACAGTGCAGGCCTCAACTTCAAACATGTAGTCTGTGAATGGTACCAGATGGTCTACTCTTTGATTGGTCACATTACCCGCAACCTAAAAGCCAATCAGAATAGGATTAAGTAAGATATGACTTAATTTAAGGGTAGTCATGGGACTCGGTCTCACTGATACCTAATTAAAACTATGCATTTTAAATGATTATACAAAGTGCTGGAGCCTGGTGCAACTACTTTTTAGTAAAAAAGCCTTTCATTTAGACTCTAGATACACCAACTACCGAGGTAAATGTGTGAAAAGGAGATTCTACACAAAAGTGCACAGGAACTCAATCAGTGTGTAATGTATAAAAGTATCTAAGACTTTAAGAGAGTGATTTGAGGAAAATATTTCCAAAATAAGATAGATAAAAAAAATGGAATTTATTTTCTTAATTTCTTGTCATTCTTAGAAAGTCCATTTATTTCTCCAGGGATGAAAAACATGAGTACCAACCTTTGACCTTAAAGCACCATTCATGTAGATGTTGTAGTTGCTGATGATGCCATTAGCACTGAGTGGAGGTGACCACATGATATCAATGTACCTGGCTTTGACCCCTGTTATCACTGGCACACTTATGGAGGCTGGTTCTAGAGTTTAGAAAAGAAAAAAGAAGATACAGATGAAAAAACTTTTTCTTTGTAATACAAAATTGAATATAAAATAGGCCTGCTTTTTGAACAACAGCAAAGTGGCCTGCTTCTTGAACAGCCAATAGGCCAGTTTTGAACAGCAGCAAATAGGCCTGTTTCTTGAACCGCAAATAGGCCTGCTTCTTGAACATGGAAATAAGCCTGCTTCTTGAACAGAAAAAAGACCTGCTTCTTGAACAGCCAATAGGCCTGCTTCTTGAACAGAAAATAGGCCTGCTTCTTGAACATGGAAATAAGCCTGCTTCTTGAACAGAAAAAAGACCTGCTTCTTGAACAGCTAATTAACCTGCTTCTAAAAGTTTTCAAATTACATCAAATTAAATATATGTATTTCAGTTCAACTAAGATTTTTAATGCATCTTGGGTCTGAATAGTGTGCATTAGATAGATAAACTGGCATTAGATAGATAAACTGTTATAAAATCACAATAATATCTTAAATATGATGAACTTAATTTAAAATCAATTGTCATCTCTTTATTATTAGATGGATAACTTGTACATTGAACTTCAAAAAAACGTACTGTCTTGTTTTGTTATGAGAGAGGCCCAGTCAGACTGAGACCTTCCAAAACTGTTGGTTGCGACAATTCTAAATTTGTACTCTGTAAACGGCAGCAGGTTCATCTTGGTGTAGCTCAGTGTGAGAACCGATCCATATTCACTGGAACAATTAATACATTTTAAGAATTAGAAAATCTCATTTATCAATTTTTTCCTTAAACATTACATTAATGTTTCTGACGTAACAGGCATAAAATGCCAGTATTTTTTTGTGTTAGCGAATAGGTCACTTTTGCTTTAATAACACAGAGTTTAAGAAACCATGCACCTTTTCTTGTTAATTTTTTTTTTAAAGTCACATAATTTTACCTTTGACTTCATAACAAGCTTGTTTCTTTTTAGACAGTGCTCCGTAGAAAGGTGCTCAATTTAAGCAAGCATTAAATAATTCCTAAGTATTAATGGATTAATTTTTTTTTCCAAACCAATTTAAGACAAATTATATCCACTTACTCCTGCACCATAGCATTTTCTGTGGTTTCCATAAACTGTAAGAGATAGGCAACAGTCTCATTGGCATTAACTCTTCCAACTGGTTGCCAGGTGACTTGAATAGATCTGGGTGTGTCCGACACCAATCTGGGTGGAGCCACTCCATCAGGGGCTGCAAAGAAGTTAAACATTAGCTAAAAATTAATTAAAAATTTAACCTGAATATTTAAGGCAGAACAAAACAGTTAGGTACTTACTTCCTGGAGGCATGGTGACACCAACAATATTACTAAGAATAAAACCAGCAGAGTTGGTCCCATTGATCTGGATGCTGTAGCTCGACATTGGAATAAGGGTTGTCACTGTATACAAGGTGTAAGGCACTGTTACATTCAGAAGTAGGCGTCGATCTGTTACTGTTGTGTAGTTCCAGTTTGCTTTTGTAAAGATTGGAAAAGTAGAAAATTTAAATTATAGTTAAAGTATGTTAAAGTCAGTCAAAACCTAACCAAATGTAACCTTTAAAGAGGCATTCTAAATTTAAGTATTAATAGATAATATATCAAAGCATTAACGTTAAAACTCTATGTAAATATAAAATTTATATTTTTCTCTTAAGCTGCATTATTTGACTTAGACGTTTTGTCAAGATCAATTAGATTGATGAATTAATATTGACAGGCAAGGAGTGACAAATGTTTATTTTTAGTCATTGAACTAATTATATTACATTAAATTAATTTGAGCTATGAGCTCAGTTAAATTAGCTGCAAGCAACAGACCGTGACTCAACCAACAGTGAAGATGTGAGGTCAAAATAAATTTGGTGTGTGTATATATATATATTTATATATATATATATATATATATATATAAAAAAATTGTGGTTTGGAGAGATTGAGGAATGTTTAGAGATAAAGAGCTGATGACAGAGAGTGGCTAATGCGAGGAAAACACATATGTTGTCATACAGACAAAAAAATATATTGTGTGTGTATATATATATATATATATATATATATATATATATATATATATAAAAAAATTGTGGTTTGGAGTGATTGAGGAATGATTAGAGATAAAGAGCTGATGACAGAAAGTGGCTAATGCTAGGAAAACACCTATGTTGTCATACAGACAAGCCTTAAATAGAAAGTAAATTGTGAGCTTGAGTTAGAAATGGTGTAAATAAGCAAGTTTGATTCTGTTAACCTGAAGTTCTTCCATTATAATGTTGACTGAATGTTACAACAAGTATCAATTACACTAGTTCATGCAACCAGCACATGTCCCAACAATTTGACACAACCCAATGCAATCTTAAACCATACCAGGGTCTAGATAGAACAAGCCAGTGAAATAAACTTGATACACCAGAAGGCCATTGAGTTTGTCTGGAGCTGTCCAAGAAAGATTGACTGTCCTGGCATCAGCGACACTAGCAGTCAGAATAATTAGCCCTACTGGTGGTGCCTCTTTAGTCCGTGCTTCAACCTAATTTGTTTAAAATGATTGTTCAGGTACAGAATTTCATTCATCATTTAAAAGGATTTTATTATCATAATTCAAAGGAAACAAATCAATGACAAGTAAGGGAAAAAAATATATAATATTTTCAAGAATTAAAAAAAAAAAATCTTTATTTCATTTTTAGAGTACTTTGAATTGGCTGCAATATTAAGCCGAAATTACCTCTCTGCTTGATGCACAGCCCCGGACTGTACATGCCTCTACACGGAAGACATGCCTGCTATATGGGTCCAGGCCTTGGCTACTGTAGGACATGTTTAATCCAGTGTAGACTTGGACACCATTTTGTATCAGGTTGTATCTCACAATGGCACCTGGGGGAAAAAAGGCATAAATATCTGGTCAAAGTATTTTTCATTGTTTATTTCAGAATTTTAAAATTAAAACAAAACAAAATGTATGTCTCATTGAATTAAGAACAGGCAAATAATAACAATATCAGACCTGTTTACTCTTACGATTTTGGCGTACAATGTACGATTTTGAGATTCTAAATTATATAATATACTACATGTTTATTTTTTACAATTAAGACATTGTATTGAATGATTTTGTGATGATATTGTACAATTTTAAGAATTTGAGAGTAAACAGGACTGCAATACGTATGGGTAGTATATGGTAAAAAGTACAAGGTATGCCATTTTCTTGCCATGAAAATCTTGTTTCCAAAGGGAAAACATCAAGAGTAAAACCAGAAGTGTAAAAGACAAGAATAAAACCAGAAATGTAAAAGACAGGAGTAAAACCAGAACTGTAAAGACCAGAGTAAAACCAGAAATGTAAAAGACAGGAGTAAAACCAGAAGAATAAAAGACTCGAGTAAAAACAGAATTGTAAAAGACAAGAGTAAAACCAGAAAGAATAAAAGACAGGAGTAAAACCTGAATTGTAAAAGACAAGAGTAAAACCAGAAATATAAAAAACCTGAGTAAAACCAGAAATGTAAAAGACAAGAGTAAAACCAGAAGTGTAAAATACCAGAGTAAAACCAGAAATGTAAAAGACAAGAGTAAAACCAGAAGAATAAAAGACTCGAGTAAAAACAGAATTGTAAAAGACAAGAGTAAAACCAGAAATGTAAAAGACAAGAGTAAAACCAGAAAGAATAAAAGACAGGAGTAAAACCTGAATTGTAAAAGACAAGAGTAAAACCAGAAATGTAAAACCTGAGTAAAACCAGAAATGTAAAAGACAAGAGTAAAACCAGAAGTGTAAAATACCAGAGTAAAACCAGAAATGTAAAAGACAAGAGTAAAACCAGAAGTGTAAAATACCAGAGTAAAACCAAAAATGTAATGCTCCATTTAAAAAACGAGTACAAACCATTGGGATACTGAGGTGAAGTCCACGTGACCAGAAGTTCGCTTGTACTAACTGCCGTTACCACAGGTAGAGCCACACCGTCCGGAGCACTCTCCTCTGTTCTAGCAGAAGCAGGTGATCCCAGGGTGCAACCACCCCCAGTACAAGCCTGCAGAACAAAACCCAAACGTAGAATCAAAGTTGGGAAAACATTCCTAGACTAACCGCTGTTGTTAACCTGGATACTACACTATGCAAATAATAATTTTCATTTTGTCTATTACTACTTTCCAGGTCCAGGTCCACTTTAGCAGCCTCCTGTTCTGGAGGTCATTATTATTACAGTTTTGTACCAGTCAGAAGTACAACAACATCATTACAGTTTTGTACCAGTCAGAAGTACAACAACATCATTACAGTTTTGTACCAGTCAGAAGTACAACAACATCAGCAAAATCAAGATCTCGTAAACAAGGTTATTAAATGGGAAATTCTATTTTAAATAAAAAACTTAATTTCCTGATGGCCGTCCATTGATCTCTTAAGTTTTGTAACAACTTTTACCAGCTCCTGTACTCTAGGGGTGAGTACAGGAGCTGGTAAAAGTTAGTGAAATAAATTGTGCCAGCTACTATACTCACCCCTAAGGTAATGTAATAAGTTGCATCAGTTACTGTACTCACCCCTAATGTAATGTAATAAGTTGTACCAGCCAGTAGACCAGATATAACGTAATACGGCATGAGGGATGTACTGTTGTAGACCACCTCTCCGCGACTTTCTGCTGTTGTAGATGAATAAAGCACGTAGGACAGCAAGACCCCGTTGAGTTGGGATGGGGGGTCCCAGGTCACCTGAATCTGAGAAGTGCCTGGGGGGTAACAAAACATCTTATGTTATGAGCTCAAGTGCCTATGAGAATGGTTATCTTCTGATAGTTCAATTTTTATTTTTATTTCATATTATATTTGTAAATTTTGTCAGTTTATTCCAGCAAACAACAATAAAAGCTGCAACTTTGCCTTTAAAAATGATGGCTTTTAAAATAAAAGACTTACTTTTAAAATAAAAGACAAGTTTATTCCATTTCACTTCTTAATAAAGTGGCTAAGTGCAAAAGTTGCTACTTCTAAAGTAAAGTTCATTCAATTGCATTATGGACTGGGTTTTTTTTTTTTTGTGGTCAGTTTTCACTTAAACTTAATATATTTTAATAAACTGATTTGGAAGGAAATATAAATTTTCCAGACATTGTCCAACTGTCCATTTTAAATTTTGGAATATTCTAAGCAAACAGAGACATGATTATTTAAAAGTCATTTCATTCAGCAACAAAACAAGACATTAATGTCACAAATGGCCACACGTTTTATTAGATATTCTATCAATTTTTTTTTTACTGAATTGGAAAAAAACATTGGGAGATATTGATAAATGCAAAGGATGAAAAAAATAAAAATTTTAATGACCTAAGACAGTTAGTTTTGGCTGTCCGACAGCTGTCGGTGGTAGCTGGGTAGTGCTGAGTGCCACACTGGGACCATTAGTGCAACCAGCTGTAGTGCAGGCAGACACGTAGAATCTGTACGCAGTGTACACCTGGTGTTGGTTTGAGGGCAGATATGACACAGCATTAAAAATAAATCGCATCACTACATATTAGAATTGAACTTTACAAGCTGATATTACCTAAATAACTTCTTATGGTTTCCTTACACGCTGATATAACATAAATAACTTCTTATGGTTTCTTTACAAGCTGATATTACCTAAATAACTTCTTATGGTTTCTTTACAAGCTGATATTACCTAAATAACTTCTTATGCTTTCCTTACTAGCTGATATTACCTAAATATTTTCCAATGGTTTCTTTACAAGCTGATATTACCTAAATATTTTTCAATGTTTTCCTTACAAGCTGATATTACCTAAATAACTTCCAATGGTTTCTTTACACACCGGTATTACAAAAATAGATTCAGATTGTTTCTTTTTAATATGTTTCCCCAATTAGATTTCAAAAGTAATGTATCTTTTTAAGTAGAAAACACAACTAATTTACATGCACATCATTCAAAATTGAATGTTCATAAAAGTAATTAATTTACATTAAGAATTTTTTTTTTAAAGTTTCACTGTAAAGAGTTTTTAAGTATTGAAACAATTTTTGAAAAGTTGTAAAATGCAACATTTAGTCTTTCCCTGTCTGCTTTTCTTTTTGTAACCAGGAAATTCACAGAAGTCCTTACCTGTAAGCCAGTGACATTATAACTAAGTTGTCCCCCTTTATAGATCTCTGAACCTTCCCGATAGAGAAAAAATCCAGTGATTGGTCCGTTTGGTTTAGATGGTAAAGTCCATTTGACAAACAAAAATGTTGGTCCCGGGTCAGCTGTGGGGGCTGAGACATTCTCTGGGGCTGGAATAAATAAATGTTATAAAATGTTATATGATGGAGACAGTTTATAAAATATATTATATTTAACCCTTTCATTACTGCTGGTTTTGGGCATCGATTTTTGCTGACTCTGAGAAAAAAAAAAAAAAAAGAAACAAAAATTATTTTAATTTAAAAAAAAAAAAATTCGGTATTTCGGTATCTCATTTGCTTTTTAACGTCTCTATTGATTTGCGAATAAGAAATATATTGCATTGAAATATGGCGTCGACGTGACGTCCTTGGTATTTCAGAAAAGTTCTTAGCCTCTTTGTTATGACGACAATGTGACGTCCTTGGTAATTAAAAGTGGGTGCAAAAAGGCTAAAATAATTTAAAATTATTTGTTCATAAAATATACATTTATAAAAATTTGGTAATAAAATATATATTTATAATCATTTAGTAATACAATATATATTTATAATAATTTGGTAATAAAATATATTTTTATATAATTTGGTCATAAAATATATATTCATAATAATTTGGTTAAGCTCAGATAAAGATCTCTATAGCCCATCATTCTGTGACAGGTTGCACTGGACACAATTTTCTTCTTTTCACTTTTTTTTAGTGGTAAAATTTTCTGCAACATTAAGCAGAATGACTTTTATTTTAGTTTCAAGTTTAACTTTACAAGACAAAGTTGTCTAAAAAAAATCTTGATTATAAAACAGGACCTCAACACTCAGGTATTTAGTTTAGCGCATACTCTAAATAAAAGTACTATTTTTATTCTGGCAGAGGACAGTGGAGAAAAATGCAAGATAATTCAAAAGTGACATACAAATTCAAAATGTTTGGTAAAAAACCAAAAAAAACACACTCCAAATAACCAACCTACCTTCTACTGGCATTGTGACCTGCATTCCATCTGGACTCTCTGTACAGCCACCAGGAGTACAAGCTTTTATCTTGATGAGATAGGTAGTGTCTGGGACGACACCAGTCATATTGGCTGCAATGACGGGAAAGAAAACTTCAATTTCTAATAGCTACAATTCAAAATCATTTGACAACCACATACATTTTTTTTTTACTTATTTGTTGGCCTTCAACCCCAAAAAAGATATTAAAAAAAAAGTTTCATAATTAAGAAAGTTTCATTCTTGTATGTCATTACATGGTATATTATTATACCAAATGTACTAACAAACGTTTCAATAATTAACTTTTGTGAAAATTTTCATCAAACCACAAGTTAAAATGTAAGTAATTTGCAATAAAATATTATTATATTATTCTAGCGCAAGCCTCGCATTATGAAATTCCTTTACTGTTAATATTAGGATTCATAAATGAGCCATTCATTTCATTTTGTAATTTTGGGATCATGTCCATTTATAGGTTGGATGAAATTATTTATTTTGCACACAATGTTCCAATCATTTTTAAATTGGTCAAAATGGGGTTCAGTTTTGTCAAATTATATCTTAACTTTAAGGAACAAATATTATTCAAGATTTAGTTCATATTTTGTTATCAATACCTGCAGTGAGTGTAACATCCAGAATATCCATGGATACAGACTGGTTATTCATGTTTGAAACATAGGCCATAATGATAAATTTGGTCAAAAGTCCATAGGTTATATCTGGCTCCAGCCATACCACCTCAACCTCATTACCACTAATTGGCCTGACACTTACAGGTCCTTTAACACCACTTGGGGCTAGAGTGAATAGATTGAGAGGATTAATTGTATAAGTATTACATAACTATTTATTGTATAGAACAAGAGGATCAGCTGTAGATGTATTATAAAACTATCTAGTGTACAGAATGAGACGATCAGATGAAGATGTATTATAAAACTATCTACTGTACAGAATGAGAGGATTAGCTGTAGATGTATTATAAAACTATCTACTGTACAGAATGAGAGGATCAGCTGTAGATGTATTATAAAACTATCTACTGTACAGAATGAGAGGATCAGCTGTAGATGTATTATAAAACTATCTACTGTACAGAATGAGAGGATCAGCTGTAGATGTATTATAAAACTATCTACTGTACAGAATGTGAGGATTAGCTGTAGATGTGTTGTAAACTATCTACTGTACAGAATGAGAGGATCAGCTGTAGATGTATTATAAAACTATCTACTGTACAGAATGAGAGGATCAGCTGTAGATGTATTATAAAACTATCTACTTTACAGAATGAGAGGGAGCAAAAAATGATACAAAAGACAATAAGCAGATATAATAGATTGCTACTAATTTGATTGATAAAATAATTAAATATAAGAAAAGTTAACACAGCTAACCTCCTTCTCGAGTTCGGCCGTAAGCCCATGAACTGTAACCTTCTCCTGCTGAGTTGGAAGCTACAACTCTATAAATGTAATCTGTACAAAGAAATATGTTACAATAAAGAGTAAGTATTGGTAAAAATGGTGAACTTAATTGCATGTAAAATTTGAATTTCTTGAAAGGCATTTGTGTGAGCCTATAAATAAAACAGGGGGGGACGGGGGGACGAGAGAGAGAGAGAGCAACCTCACCTTCTCCAACCCAGAGACATTCGAGTTTAATTGGGATAAACCTCATTTAGAAGTTGAAAAGATGACATATGTATTTAACAAGAGCAAGCCCACTTTTAAAAATAAAATGATCATGAGGTCAGTGGCGTAGTTAGAGTTAGTGCCACCCATGAAAGGCCACATTTTTATGCCACACTTCCTCGAAAAAAACTTTAGTTGGGCAAATATGCCACCTCTCGATATAAAGAGTAAAAAAACTTTTTTAACCGCTAACATGGAAGATCGCCCCTTCCCCAACTCCCCCCCCCCCTTTCCTACACCACTGCATGAGGTAGATATTGTTAAAAGCTTACTTCCTTACTGCTTACCCATAGTGACTTTCACTTCTGCATGTTGCTCTTTAAGATTGGACTTAAGGCATCAAGGTAAGAAAAGTGAACTTAGAAAAGTTAAAATGCGATGGCCCTACCTGTGTATGGCAAGAGGCCTCTGTCATATGCTACTGCATCTGTCCCGTTATAGATCTGTGTGATGAGACTGGACTGACAGGTGGTCTCAGCATCATGGTAGGGTGGACATCCATCCAAGTTGGTGTTGGCCACATCTAGAAGTGTCATGTCCGTTGGATATTCCTTGACATTTATGGCAAAACCAGAGACACAGCCACCAAAACCTGGAAGAATTTAATAAAGTTTTACAAAACAAGAATCATAAGAGTTGTACAATGCCTTTAATTGCCTCAAATACCTTACAGCATTCAGATCAAATAGAAGAGATGCTAAGAAATTCGGAAACAGGATTTTATTTACAAGAACAAACGTGCCACTATTTTGCGAGAAGGCAAATAAAACTCATTGTACATTTGGTTCAAGTAACAAATGAAAAATTTAAAAATTATGTTCCCATGAGAATAGCTACCCCCCCCCCCCCCCACCTAATCAGCAACCCATCTGGAAGTGATAAATGTATTTTTGGTCCACTAGGACATTTGTACTATGCATAGTTAGCTTCTGTACCTTCTCCTGGGATCAAAAGACCATTCTGCTGTACATATTTCATGGCATTGGATCCTGGTTTGATTCCCCCAAGGTTGATCTCTGATGTCAGGGGCAAGATCATCGCAACATTGGGGTCACCTATAGAGACATTCTTCTCTGTGGGTATGGAAATGGATGCCTGCTGACCGATTTTGGAGAAGATGAGCAGCCTCCACTTGCCATCACACAAAGAACTGTCTGCCTTGTCATAGACCACCATCGTATTATTGTTATTGTTGCTGATTGAGAATCTTAATCGTCCATTGTCCAACACACTAGAGAACAGAAAACATCATGTTTTTAATGGGCTTGAGATGCTACACCTTTTAAAAAGAACACCAGTCCTTGTTGTACTAAGTAAACTTCAATGATTGCATGTATTCAAAGGAGTTACGCTTGAAGAGATTAGGGGCCGTCTATAAATAACATCACACTCTAATTGCCAAATCCCCCCCCCTCTCCCCTTCTCATTACAAAAAAGTTAGATGACATGATAAATCGTCACAAATGTGTCCACCCCCCTCCTAGATGAATAAAATTATTTTTAAAAAGCTCCTTCTGAACACCAACCCTCCTTGTCAGATTCAATAATGAACAATAATTTCAAGTAAATACTACATTAGAATATAATAATTAGAGGATAAAATATACCTCTTAAAATTCAACTCCTTGTAAAAATAGGTTTTTAAAACAGTATTTGGCAAAATAAGTCATTCAGTGCAAGCTAAAAGTGTCACATTTCAAGCTAAAAGTGTCTTATCAATTCTGAAAATTGGACAACTGTTCAAAATTTGTTATTGTAAATTTAAAAGTGTATTAAACTTCAAAGAAAGTTGGATTTAAGCTCTTGGCCTATAGCATGAGAGCCACTGAAGGCTTTTGACTCAAAGTGATAAGGAACATGACCCACCTGTACATGTAGATGCCATTGCCACCATAGATCAGAAAGAGGAGTCCAGTGTGCAGTGTTGTTCTCATTCTGAAGCGAATCTCAATACGGTCTCCAGTGGCAATGCAAACAAGTTTATCAGTACAATGGGATAGCAATAAATAACCTATGGGGATGTTACATACAAGAAAATTAGTACAATGGGATAGCCAGTAAAGATGTTACATAGAAGTCTAAAAGTACAATGGGATAGCATTAAATAATCTGTAGTTTATTTTGATATGTATACATATAATCTGTAAGTCAGTAGTTTGTTACAAAATGTCTAGTTTAATGCAGCATTTTAATTTATAATTATATTATAATTATATTTGTGTAATATATCCTTTAAAAGAGAATTAAGATAATAGTAACATTTCACACACAAATTTAAGTTCCAAGTTAGGTGACTAGTATTTTCCACTGAAATCATTGAACCTTTGTAAATGTTTAGTAGTGAGCAGTGGCTCTTGAGTAAGTGGCTTCAGACCTAAACTCAAGGCTTCACATACAAATTTACAGAAGTTTTTTTTACTCTGTTTCATAGTGAAGTTTTTTAGAATTTTAAAGATGACTTACCTTTCCCCATGAAGTGGAACCCAGGGTCCAAATTAATGGGGCAGCCTTGCCAATTAAGAAAGGCTAAGTCATTGGTCACACCTTGTGTCCAGTCCAGCTTTGTCCAGACCTCATCGGGGTATTTTTGGGTAAGGATTTCAACATTGTCAATGCAACCCTGCAATGGTGTGGTCTCAACCTGTTTGAAATTTATAAAAAGTGATCAATATATGGCATTCTTCCATCTTCATTAGATGATGGAGTAGCTTATTTACACTTCCTTGAAAGGCTTACGAGGCCAATCCTGGAATTGCAGTTTTGGCTGAAATTCTCACAGGAAAACATTGACGTCTGGTTCACTTTGGCCTTCCATAATGCTCTTTTTGTTGCAAGTTCTTCATTTTGCTCTTCTTCCAGTTTGACTCATAAAAATGCTGTTTACCAGCCAAAACCATAATCAGCAATAATCTCCCATTCACCAATTTGATTGTTGATATTGGGGTTCCTAATACTGAAGATTAAATTTACATTTCTCTGTAATAATAGACTTTAGGATTTATTATTAATCAATATGATTCTCTTGGTGTATATGGTGTAATGGTAGGTTCAATATTCAATAGGTTCAATATTCCTGATAACTGCGCTAAGTGAGATTCATTATTAAAAAGGCCCCTAAAAACAGAATTTTTCTTTAAAATTATTTTATATGCATTTTCTGTTGCATTTATGAAATAGTAAGTGATTTATCATTTATTAAGAAGCGCTTAGGTAAATGGGTAAACAAACTTCTGGTGAAAACAAATTTCATATTTCCATCATTTTCACTTCAAAAATACATATTATTTTTACTGCATACCGAAATACATCACAAATACAAAGCATATAGCAACAGCTACACATTTAATGTCCACACCAAAACACAAACATTGAACAAATCATATTTCATTCATCTTCCCCTTGATTAGCCGTCTGACGATTTTGCCTTAAACACAGAAACACGCAAACAAAAGCAAAGTTAATATAAAGAATTTAAAAATACAAGTGCGTAATATTTTCTTTTGTTTTACAGAAACTCTCTCAATTTAAATATGTGTAATATATCTGTTGTGTAAAAGGGGATGGGACTATTAATATAGTTTAGAGGGGTGAATAATGTGTGTTAAAATTAGAAAGGGGGGGGGGGGGGGGTTGTTAGCATTAATACTAATTGGGATTCTTATAATGTGTGTTACTTGAATGCATGTTTGTCACTCTACTTTAGTAGATGAAAGTTCACACATCGCCGGCGCAATTATTGGTGGGTGATAACTAGTTTGAAATAAATATATACAAAAATGTAAAGACTATTTTTCTTATACATTATCAGCAGTCTGTTGACTACAAAGAATTCCAAACAAATTTGAGGCTCTTTATAAGGATGTATAACTAATCAAAACTATGTGAAACATTATACACATCATTTGCTCATTTGAACATAAGAATGAGAATGTAGAAAAAATGTATACTGACTCTACGAGTGTTGTCTGTGCGTCTGAGAATGAATTCAACAGGAAATCCCCCTACAAAGACTCCAGTAGTTGGCCCTATGATACTGGTGTCCTGACAGGTGCTATCTCTAATGTTACTTTGACCTGGAAACATATTACTATCATACTTATAACACTATTATAGTACTATTTTATTGTTATTAAATCTAAAATCTGAACAGAAAAATATCGTTGGCTTAATTACATTAATTATTTAGCATGTCATTTATATTGAGTTACACTAATTTCAAAATGGAACATTCTCATTGCGTTTTTAAAATGATTACTTTACCAGAATGTTCTTTAAAAGCACTTATTTCATAACCAAATTTTAAATCAATTCTACATCTGTATGTATGTTCAATGCCCAGATAGATATCTTTACAACAGTTAAAATCATCAATCCAGAAGCAAACATGGTTGAACATGAAGATTATCATCACACCCTTTTTTGTTGGTTTAAATCTCAGATGTGTCCCCAACAGCTGTTTGATGGATTATAGTTGACACAATTTTTACTATGCATATACATTTGTGGGGGGAGGGGGGGGGTTTGAAATGTTGACCCATTTGTGCCAACAAAACTTCTTAGCTGTGTCTTGCAGACTGAACCAGTAAAGCACAGTTTCATTTGTAACAATTTTTACTATGCATATACATTTGTGGGGGGAAGGGGGGGGGGTTTGAAATGTTGACCCATTTGTGCCAACAAAACTTCTTAGCTGTGTCTTGCAGACTGAACCAGAAAAGCACAGTTTCATTTGTTACTAAAGCATATAAGAAAACTGTTATGTTAAATGATATTGACCTATATCTGAAATATTTCTGTTCACTTAGATGTTGGGAGGTGTGTTTGTCAGTATCCAGAAATAGGAATGATATATCTAAAATTAATAATGATAATTAAGAAACTGATTTAATGAATGGGTATTCGTCTTAGCCACCCTCTGTACACCCTGCAGCTGGCTGTTGGTGTGACTCTGTTAATTATAAAGTTTTATTTAAACTACAGAAATATAAAGTTAATGTTGGGATCAAATAATGATTCTTGTAAGCAACACGAATATTCGTACACAATCTAGATACAATAGAAGAAATTATTGCAAAATATGGCCAAAAATGGCCATAATATCATCAAGCCGAATATTACAGTTTTGAAAAATTTATTAATTTGTCTTCAATAAGATATTCAAGTGCTAAAAATATTTTGTATACTGCAATGCTGTGTTCATAAATATAGATTGTGACATCTTGCAAGTCAAAACTGATCAAGTTAGGTTTTGAAACTCATTTGAGACCACTGGAATAAAAAAAACTAGACTTACTGTATAGACATGCTGTATAGTCATGCTGTATAACATGCTGTATAGACTGACTTGCAATATAGGTATGCTGTAGAGACTTGCCATACAGACAAGTCATAGAGACTTTATTAAAATGTTTTTTGGATTAACCCTAAATCCCTTAACTTGTTTACCTTTCCATTTGGAATCCACAGTTACCTCCCCATACACGCCCTCTCTGCGTGCTTCAAACGTGTGCCATTTTCTGTCATTGTA
Organism: Lymnaea stagnalis; assembly: GCA_964033795.1. NCBI lineage: Eukaryota > Metazoa > Mollusca > Gastropoda > Lymnaeidae > Lymnaea > Lymnaea stagnalis. Next base: position 374,028 of record CAXITT010000176.1, read on the forward strand.
GACCAGTCCCTCATCATTGGTTGTTGTTATAAAGGCAATATTTGTACAGCCTTGTGAAGACAGAGGAGGAAACAGTGGTGATGAGACAGAAATACACTTGACAGAAAGTGTGAGATAGGAGTAGGACAGACTTGACATGCAAAAGGTAAAATGTTGGGTAAAATTTTAGAAAATATTTTTTCTTTCTTAGCTTTTCCATGCAAAATGGTTTGTTAATAGTGTCCAACAAGGAGCATCTGTTAATTTATTATAAAATTTGCACTTTAGTTTTTCTTCATTTCCTAGTATAAGTAAAGAATGATTATAAAATAATATTTTATTTTCAATAAATCAAAATGAACTTTCAGTTTGAACAAAGTTGGATCTATGGACATAAAAGAAAAAAAATACAATTTACAGTATTTTAGATTGGGAAGCGTTTTAAAATAGTTTTCAGGTTAATATGCTTCTGAATAGAGCAAATTTAAGCTTAGAAATGTAAATTTAAACCTTAGCTTGAGCTTAAAAAGAAAAGAGATGACAATGAAAATATAAATCCAATTGTTAATATTTCATCCACTTTTTTAAGCAAAGAAAACTTGACATAATGTGAATTTAGGAGGAAGAAAACTTGACATAATGTGAATTTAGGAGGAAGAAATGATAGTAATTCAGCAAATAGTTGGCTTATTAAGATTTAAATAAAATATGTTGGCAAAAAGAACAAATCACAGTAACTGGAATATTACAGGTAAATTTTATTTTGAAATAAAGAAAGCAAACTTGAAATGGTTTCTGTCTTGTTTCTATATCAAGAGAAAGCCTAAAGATTAATGGGAAGAAAATGTAGGCATGCAGAGTTCAAAATCAAGAGTATTACATCACTGAAATGGAGAAAAATATTTAAGAAAATGAAATAAACTTCAAGATATGCATAGAGGTAAGAGTTTGTGATAAAAAAGAACAATTTTTCTATAAAAAGACATTCTGAGAATATTGGAAAGATAATGCATGGGTGCACAACTGCATTCTTGAAGTTTGCCTGACCACACCTTTGAAGAATTCATCAACCAACATTGTCCCATAATTTCCATTACGACGCAACTCAATGGTATGAAATCCGGTCTTGACCAGACTGACCCAGTTAGGGTACTTGTCATAGTCAACTTCTGTAATCGCTGAGCATCTGCCTATAGTGGGATGGAGAGCCAGAAATTCCAAACATTTTAATGGGTAGTGTTGGCATAAACACACTTGAAGATGACTGGTTAGACGTGTTTAAGAATTTCACAGTGAATATTTTGAAAAAAACGTGTGCTTCATGGAGAAAAAATAAATTATGTAAACTTACAACAAAAACCTATCAGATTGGGTTAATGTAAACTTAAAACAAAAACCTATCAGATTGGGTTAATGTAAACTTACAACAAAAAACTATCAGATTGGGTTTATGTAAACTTAAAACAAAAACCTATCAGATTGGGTTAATGTAACGGCTTTCAACTTTGGGCTTATAATGGTATCTATAGATTTAAAAGCATCCATATATCAAACACAAAATGCCTTAATTGCAAACATAGACTCCAGCTCAAGATGCCTAGATCAGTGTTCCCAAATGGTGGTCAGTGGACGGGCACAGGTCCGTGAGGCTTACGTTGCCGGTCCTCAAAACATGAATATTTATGGTCTAATAACAATTAAATAAAATTAATAAATTTTCTACTGGTCCCTCATGCAATTTCAAAACTTGTACACCAAACTTTAAGTCTGGGAAATGCTTGCCTAGATGACTGAGGTTACAGATCAAGTACAAACAAATACAAGGAGAGCTTCAGTAATAAATCATTCAGTTCTTAAAGATCTCATATCTCTGCGCTATTAGCATTAAAATGATGATGAGCATGGTCATAAGAGAAAATTGGGCCTGAAACTGCCTACCCTGAGTATCAAACATGAACCTAGGTCTGCCGTTGACAAACTGTACAGCTAAGAACTCCTCCTGGGTGCTAGTGGCTGTGAACAACAGGAGACCTGTACCTTGATCAAGTCTGAACCTCAGCCGGATGCCTGAAATGGTTGAATACGACTCAAATTAATGGTTTAAAATAAAATTGTTCTCTTTAGATTTAAATTAGCGTTTCTAACCTATTGTTTGCATTGATTTCAACTAACAACCATCGATAGGAATTATGAAAATCTTTAAATGAAGCAACTCTATAACTGCATCTCACCCATTTGGATTGTTGTTTTTATTTTCAAATGCACAGCTATGTAACTGTAGCAAAAGAGCTTGCGATAAACTTTACCTTTCAATTACTTTTAACTATATTAACAAATTAGAATGTTTCTGATAACCAATGAGATTAACTCATGCTAAAAATACCTGTAAAAGTCACACTTTGAGGAATGACATTTGGTGAGAATGAATAGTAGCCTCCCCCAGTGAATCGTGTGCCCCTGATAACAGAGGCTGGGTAGCTGAGGGCAATGTTGGTTTTCTCCACTTTGTAGTTTGGGGGAGGTCCATTAGGATATAGCGGTGGCTTCCAGGTTATTTGCATGACCGTTGTGTTGAAACCATCCACCTGTGGCCTTTGAACACCCTCCGGGGCTGTTTAACAAACAAAAGTTGTCATGAAAAAATAGTCATTCTGGCTGCAAAACTAAAGGACAACAAATTTTTATTTCAATCACCCCTGTGATAGCACTGTAGGGGTGTGATGAGAAAAGGAGAAGTCTTTCCATGGGGACAGTCTGCAGTGGGTCACCAAGGGACACCAAATTCTTGCCAAAATAGTCAGTAAATAAAAGTAATCATGTAAAATAATTCCTACTAATATAATTCCTGGTTACCTAACAGTTTTGAAACATTCCTGTGGCCAAGAAAGTGCATCCATCAGTTTTTTTTTAATGGTAATTCCTTAGTCCCACAATTTATTGTGCTCACCTGCCAACAGTGTCCGACCTGCAACGGTTGAGCTGTTAACACATCCCCGACTATTACAAGCCTCCAAGTAAAATGAGTGAGTAGAGTATGGGGTCAAGCCATTCCTGACAAAAGCCAGTGCTGTGCTATTACTGTCATAGATTTTCTGAAATATATAAATGTGCTATTACCATCACTGATTTTCTGAAATATTAACTAGATCTTTCAAAATAAAATCTCATTATAATTTGTTGTTTAATTCCCACATGAAGAAAGTCAGAAGATTTTTTATGCAATTAGAGATAACTACCAGACCTGTTTACGCTCAAACTCCTAAAATCGTACAATATCGTCTCAAAATCATATCTAAATAGTAAATAAAAAAGCATACAGTATATAATAATGTATACAATAACTACTCGTATAGCGTGTTCAGCGGAATTGTGTTAAGCTGGCGTCAAAAAAATGGAACTGAAGGTAAACAGTAGATGACTAACGTTAACTGCAAACTGCAGTCACATTGTTTTTCAGACGTGTATCTGCTATATATATCAATTTAGTATTTAGGTGAACATGCATATCACATCATCCTAGTCTGTCAATGGTAAGAATAAAGATCTGGTGACATTTAATGTGGTTCAAACCAGAAGTCAGATAAGATTAAAATAAGATGTATTAAAATAATGACCCCGTAACAAATTGGGTGGTCATTAAAAAAAACAACCTATCAAGTCTTGAGACTTATTTTTTTAGGAAAAGCAGTTTAAAAAAAATCTTTTATTGCAAATTTCCAATTAACAAATTACTGTCTGATTACGACCACAAGCTGTAAATGGTTTAAAGAAAAAGATTAAAAATCATATAGCTGTTTTGTGCATTTTATAAATTTCAAAGGCCTTCTATGACATATGTCTATAATATTGCTGCATGATAACACTTGAGAACGCATTCTCTAGTTTTCTCCGTTTCTGTACTATCCATGGTCAGCCATAAGAAATAATTATGTCATAAAATTAGGTCAAACAAATGAGAGGAGGGGCCATCTATATAGCACATACCGGTACGCATAAAAGTCAAATTATCAACCCCATTCCCTTGTTGCATGCATACTTTTTTTAAAAATACAACCCCCCCCCCCAAAATCAAACTTTTAAAAACAAAATCCATTACATATTATCGTGTTGCAGTTATCAAAATATGACATAGGTTTTCACCACTGGTGATTCGGCCAGCCCAGTGGTCCCCAGAATATGCGCTGCATTGCCCTGGGTGCTCGTTGCCCTCAGGCAGGGCCATGAGAATGTGGCGAAGAGCAAAAGGTGCCAAAATTGTTTATAGAAAGGAACTTGACAGTGAATTGAACAATAAAATGCCATTTACTTCCCAACCAACGGGTGCAATAAATTGCCCTTTGACTGGTCCGCCCAGGTGGGGGAGGGGGGTGCACATTTGTCTATATGGGTCGCTGCGGCTTCTCACGGGGGCGTTGCCAAATATTACAATATTTTCATAATTTTATTTTCACTTATCATCCAATGTAACAACTTTTGGTTGTGGTGTAAACAGTAACCCACTTGAGTAACTACTGTTTGCAGTTACAGATGGCACTCAGTGACCCAAATACATGTTACGTTTATTTCTATCCCACCCTTTATTTTATTTTTGTATTCTTTTTTTCAAAGTGTACTTGTTAGAATTTCACACAGGGAGCCTGGTGAAAACCTAATATGACTAGGCGCCGGGGGATGAAAATTTTAGAACCAGTGGCGTAGCCCAATGAAATAGACATCGCATGCGTGCTGAACATTCGGTGGACTAAACATTACTGTAATTTCTCTTCTACTGAGTATAGCTAGCGAGTTCATTTGTGAAAATACATCTTGACAACATCACGACGATAATTCCTACTAAACATTGGGTGGTATTTTACAGCATTCGAGATATAAATGTTATTTTTGGACTTTCATAGTTTCGGGAAGAGTATTGTAGAATTGTGTAATAATGCAGAGGAGCACCCTTCCTCCCCCAAAGAGAAAACCAACAAACTGTCATTACGGAAATGTGGTGGTGTTGATTATATAGATTTTAATATTTAGACCAGCGCCATACACAAAATCTCCTAGATCAACACCACTCCTTTTGCCCCTGATTGATTGCCAATAAAAAAAGTCCCACTTGCAGATTGTGCAGTGCACATATGATGGACCCTTTGATGAAGAACGCAACTCAGTAAATTTTGTCTGATATTCAAGCAAGAATATCTGCTGATAAACTTTCGTATTCTTTTATTGAATCTGATGTTTATCGGTTTCTCGTGTCTTTCTTTTTGTCGAGGCAATATAGTAATATACTAATTAAGTAAACTTAACTACGGTACCAAAAAAAAATGGATCGTCGATTCCATTATTATGGTAACATTAAAACCATGTATGTGCACATCCGTCAATGTAGCCAAACTGGAACGTCAGAGCTGTTTGGACAATGGGACATCCATATATAACAAACCCGGTACGCAAAATAAAAAAATCTTCAGACACCTTGTCAATGTAAAGGGCAAATGGCCACCCAAATACTATGTATGCACTGAGGAAGCGTATGACAGCTTTGACGAGGGTGGGGGGTATGCACCTACATGCATATATTCTACAATAATTCTACATTTGTCACCTGAAAATCTGTGAAATCCATGAATTTTAATTAGACCTATTATTTTTATTAAGGCTATAATAATATCACAATAATGTTTCGTAGTTATCCTATGCTAATGCTTTGTTTTTTCATAAAGAGATCGCTGTAGTAGTCATATTTAACATGACATAGTCACAACACACTGTGTCCACCAATATGTCTTTCCGTGATGGTGACGTAATTATTTCGCTCGGTAAAACCAACCTTCCCCCACCCTCATTAATGGGAAAAAAATCAGATTTTTTCTGTTAACATATTATGGTCTAATAACTAGCAGAAGCTGTAAAAAAAAAAGTGAAGTGTGTGTGTGTGTGAAAGGGCGGGGAGGTGTAGTAGGAGTACTGATACCAAACTGTTGTATTAAAATCGTTTAGGGGACAGAGCTTCTAAAAATATTTTTTAAATGCCACTGACTAGATCTCATAAAATATGTCAGAATCCAACGTTCCAGGGCAGAAAAAAAGGATAATGTATTATTTTTTAAAAAACATCTCTAGTTTTCTCTGTTTTAACAATTGCTGTGTTCAGAAGAACAAAATAATTATGTAACAAAAACTATGTCACACACTTGGTAGCAGTCAAAGGGGATGGTGAGTGAAGTTGTCCCTAGGCTAGTTTAAATATTCACAAAGCAACAATATGACAATTGTCACCATCAATACGATACCTTGGGGTGATATTTTTATAGCCTTTGACACTCCCACCAATCCCCCTACCCATGCGACTTGTATGTCACAAATCTTCTTAATCAACAACCCCCATCTCCCCATCAGTGCGTACATAATATAATGAAGGATGTCCCAACTTTAAAAAAAAATTACAACCAAGCGTTTTTCTTGGTACATTCACTGCCAAATGTATTTAATTTGTTTAAAATCTGAAAAAATTACAAGATTATGTTTTCACAGGGTCTCTGAAAATCGTAGTTTTGGCGGGTCTTGACGTATAATTGTAAAAGCCATCTAAAAATTGTACATTGTACGCCAAAATCGTTAGAGTGAACAGGTCTGCACAACTGCAAAATATTTCACTCCTAGACTTATTGCAGGAGATTATGAGACAATCAGCAACTAAAATACAATCTTAATAAACTTTAAATACAATTTAAGAGAACATGAAACAACCAGCAACCAACTAAAATACAAAATTAAAAAACTTTAAATAAAACTTGTACAAGACAATATGGCACCATCAGCTGTCATTAAAACAGGATTTTCTTAAAAGCACATAATTTTTTAATTTTAAACAATAGAGACTGTAAAGCTTTGGGTCAATTTTGATGGAGATATCTTGTAACGATGATACTCAATCCCAAAGCCAAACAGACAAGAATAGCAACATGCTTATAAAGTAACAGCAGCATCAAATAGATGGCACAAGTGCCAAGCTATATCAATTTCATGTACTCAATGGGTCAGGTAATCCATTCAGTTAATTTAGTATTTGAATGGTTACTTACCACCCAAACACTTGGGGGGTTGTAGGGGAAGAGTGCCAGATCTGTTTCGTTATTCTCATACAAACGATATCTTTCAACTATGCCTTGCATGTCTTCCGGGCGTGGAACTGTCCATGTTATTGACAGGGCTGAGCTGCTAATACCAGTCACTGTTGGAGGGGCTAAGTATTTCGGTGCTATGGATAAAAGACAGGATTTCATCATTTAAAAAAAATAAACAACAGGAAATTAGGCCATCAAGACCTGATCTCTGACCCACGTCATTATGATTGAGCTTTCTTATATGTTAAAATTACACATTTTAGGTTAAAAATATATGTGCACCTATAGATTTCTCATCAAGCAAACAATAATGGTGGTGATCCTATAACCCAAAAAGGTGAACAGCCAGATTGAACTATTTACTACGTGTAACCTGTCCGCGGAAGCGGAGCGTCTCCGAGGAAACTTGGGGGCGTCCACATGGGGTTTTGCCTCTTCGTGCCAGACTAGTAGGGAGGAATTCCTCCCGAAGCTAAAAACCCCGGCCACTGCATGACTCCCAACGCAACGGGAGGAACGCAATAACATGATTACTTGTTGCCGTTAATGGATATGAGGTATGGGTGGCGGTCAAAACCCTTGCCGATCATTTTAGCTACACAGCCCTGAGAAAGCCGCTCCTAGGCGACCGTTTCGTCCCAGCTTACGTCCCGACCAGACAACTCCCTGGACGGTGGGGGAGGTAATGCAACACCTTTTCCCCCGAGAGGAAGCAAAGCCGTTCAGACCCAAGGAGAGTGGACCACGAACACTTTAAACGCAGCAATTTCAGTCGACCGGATGTCCCCCAGGCCAGGGGGAAGGTTTCCAACGTGCTTCTGCATGGTCTGGCGGCAGGGAGACCCGGCTTCGGCCCGTGTGGGTGTGTGCCTGGGGGGGGGGGGGGGTATTATGAGCTCGACGACCCACCGACACCATCTCCAAAGTAATGTTACTACATGTAACATATAAAATCAATAAACTGACTTGAAGAATAGTAAAGCCTGTTCCAGAGAAGTCCATCATTTTTTAGTATGTAATTGCCACAAACAAATCAAAGCACAATAAATACCATCCACAATTACATTCAAATATTAAAAATACTTCTTAAAACCATATTTTAATCTATAGGAGAAATCTAAATACAAATTGATTTTAAAAAATATTATACTGCACTGTCAGTGTTATTTCCATATACAGACTATAATTTTAATTTAGAAAAAAATTAGTGCAACAAACAACATTAGTGCTACAAAAACTTACCAGCCTCCATGGTGCGCCTTGCAACCAACCTATTATCATTTCAATAGACTAAAAACAGTGTTTTAACAACTTACCAGCCTCCATGGTGCGCCCTGCAACCAACCTATTATCATTTCAATAGACTAAAAACAGTGTTTTAACAACTTACCAGCCTCCATGGTGCGCCCTGCTACCCAAGGGCTGGCAGCTTTGCTGACATCATTCTCTGAATAGACTTGAAATTCATATGTCGTGAAGGGGAGTAAGTTGGTCACGCTGTAAGATGTTGCAGGTGGTTCCAATGGATTTCCATCAGATAAGGCCAGTGGATCGTAACGACCACTGGGGTTGAAGATTCTTGACGCTGGTGGTGTGTAGGCTCCATTTGCGCCTTGGGGCCCACGAAACCAAAGCTCATAAAATATGATAACTCCTGAGAGACATAAATAGGAATGTTAATAAATTTACAGCATTTGGTAAAGAAAAAAAATGTATGTAATTTTTTCCCATTTGATTCTTTTTGTGCAAAGTTTAAGAAGAACTTTCATTTTTAAAAAAACTATTATTTAAACATGTCAAATTCAGCCATTTAAGAATATAGTTTCAACATCATAAATCTAAAATTAATGTCCAACCATTGGGTAAAAGGGGAGGTAACCAGGAAACAAACAACTCCGAACTGCTGACAGCTGTTACATTGGGAGCCTGCTGGCCTTCTGGAGCAGCTGAGAGGGTAACAATCTGAACCGGACTGCTGTCTGTGCATCCACCTACTGTGCAAGCTCTTGGGATTAGACTGTATCTTGCATATGGAGACAAAGTTGTAAGCATAACCTGCAAAAGTAGAGCAATTTAATGTTTTTTTTTTATCTCTCTGTCATCATTAGTGCAGAAATTTGCTCAATTTTACAATTAAAATTGATGTTGAAAAATATCTAATCCCTTCATAAACTTACAGAAAGATACTTCTTAATTTTTTTAGCTAAAGATTACTTGGAAGGAAGTGCTTGAAGGATGCTTTCAAAACAAATGCATGCAAGCATTAGCTACAATAATACTTGATTAAGCACTAATGGCATTGGCTGGCCATCTCTTATTCAATCCAAAACAAACAAGTAACAAACATTTAAAAAAATATTTAAAAATCCACGTTGACATATAAAATCATTTGGTTGGTCCTAAATTTTTGCATTTTAGGATGATTAGACTGTAACACTCACAGACAGACTGGTCCCTTCCCATTCTGTGCTTGTTACATTGGAGTTATTTTTCCTGGATAAAATCACATACTTGAGGAGGGGGCCATTTAAATTTGATGGTGGGCTCCAAGAGCACATAGCACTACGGGCCCTGATGTCAGTCACCTGGAACATTTTAAATATAAGACATTTGTAAAATATCTTGTTGAGCATGAGTAAAAAAAAATATTGGATGCTTGTTATTTTGTGAATTATTTCTTTGTTTTTAGTAAATTAATTGGCAGATTTAATTATGACACCTATTACTTGTATAATCATTTATGCTGTAGAAAAAATATGAGCAGAAATGAAGAACACTTATAAATAAAAATCTGTAGAATAGCTAAACTGTTTATATAAAAAGTTTCATATTGTAAAATGTATCTCATTTATCTATTTTTTTTTAAAAATTGTGATTAAGATTTATGTGATGAACATACAGTGAGAATCATATCTCCACTTGGGTTCCCTGCTAGCGTCTGAAAGATAACCGCTGGGCTTCTTGAAGTGCCAACACCATTACTGACTTCCACCATGTAGCTGTAGAACGTGAATGGCTTGAGACTGGAGTCTTGGTAACTTGCGTCTGAAAGTAAATAGAGCTGTTTGTAGAAATGACCTCACTGAATGCTTGTGATAAAAAAAATGTCAAATACCAAAATAAGGTACCTTACACATCAAAGAAACAGTTAATGACTTAATTAAACAAATTTATAGTTCTTCCATCAATTAAAAAATATTTTTCAAGTCACAAAAAAAGATTATTTGAAATTAACCAAAGGGTTGTAAGTTACATTTCAAACTGAATATGTTTTTAAACAAGAGTTATATAATATATTTTAAATCATATTTTAACTAAAAGAAAATAACCTTTCAAGTTTTAGGCATTTTTGTTTCAGATTTTGATTCTAATAATGAATTCAACTTTTCCAAAAAAAAAACATTATTTGATGTGAACGAACTTTAAGTTCTATATTTACGGTTAAGTTACATCCACACAGATTTCAATATCAGTCAGGTTATTCCAAACCTTAGATCTATGTGCATTATATTATACATTCCCTGTGTAAGGATTCTCTCTGTTGCACATTCACAATTTAAGTATTCTATAGTGTACTAAAAATATAATTAAAGATATTAAATTATATAAGACAGCGGATTGGCTATATAGCAAAAGCCAAGTCAAGTTTTTAAGGAACCCACTGTCTGCTGTGTTGTTCCCAATCAATGTGTTGTTACGGTAAATACTGTAGTAGAGAATAATTCCATTGGGGGAGTCGGGTTTTCTCCAGGTGAAGTTGAAAGATGTGGATGTTCTGTTGATCAGATCTGGAGCTGGTTGCTGAGATGGGTCTGTAGATAAAGAAAGTTAGAGTTGATCAAGTCCAATTTATAAAATATCAACCATGTTTAACACCCCTGAACGAGTCCAACAATGATACTTGTTAGTGCCATAATTATTATTTTAGCAACAGCCCCATTTACAATGGTTGCAGCAACACTTACTGGTACTACAGCCATAAGGGTTATTAGCATCCAACGAACTGGTTCCAGCTTTGCATCTGTCACAGGGGAGACCTTCAACATACAGCTTGCACTGACATTGGCCAGTAATGGCATTGCAAGTGGTATTCTGGCTCCCTGCAGCCAGACAGTTGCAAGGTGTACATCTAAAAGGAAGAATGCAAATGTTCTAAAATATCAAATTGGATCTGAAAACTTAACACATAAAACATTCTAACAGGAAGTTAGCGTTTGAGAAGATAATGTTTGTGGAATTTAAATATAAAATTAATTACCTTGCATTTGTTCAAAACCTTTTTGAACCAGGACTGCCGGGTAACAAAAACATTTGAATTCCAACCTTGGAATATGATGTCATGCCATGGTTATTTAAAAACCATATAATAAAGAAAGCCTACAAAGAATGATACCATTAAATCCAACCGCTTGTGATATTCTCTTAATATCTTATTTGGAGAACATTTGAAAGCTACAACATAAAGAAGTCCCCAGTCTTCCAGCTCTAGCTCTAATATTTATAAGTCAACATAGTATGTTAATTTATGCATTAAAAACTCCTTACATTCCATTCTTTGTATCAAAAGCATAATATGTTGGCAAGCACTGATTACACTGTTGTCCTGTCACCCCGAATCGTTCTTTACATTCACATTGTCCGGTGATTGCATTACAGAATGTGCCCGTCAGGGTACCTGGGGCATAGCAAGGGCAAAGCAGACAGCCACCAGTAGGATTGATGTAATAACCTAAACAAACAAGTAATGACCTAAATAAACAACCAATTGGAGATGATACAAACAATTGGAGATGATACAAACAATTGGAGATGATTTTGTAAAAACTATGGATGAGACTTAATTATAGAGCAGTCATATTAATTAGTTTGTAAAAAATTAGGTATTTAAGTTATATAACCAATATTAACGTTAATATTGTTTTTTACCCAGAAAGATTAATTTTAAAGAAAAGGTCAAAATACACGAGGTTCTGTAAAAAAGTTTCCTGTTTTGCTTAGATTTTATAAGACTTAGGTGTGTTAATATTTGAAATTGAAGTCCTAATCTACCAAAAGTCCAATAATAATCAGAAATTGTTCTATTGTTGTAAGAGTTAAAACAAATTATAAAGAGTCCAAATTAAAAGAATTGACCATTCAAACCCTATTCTAGTACTGACCTCTGGCACAAGTATCACATCTCTGTCCCTGTCTATTGCTGAGACAAGCACACTGTCCGGTATTAGCATCACAAATGGACAGATTAGCAGTTACTGTTCCTGGAAACACAAAAATGAAAAATTTATTTTCTTTCTATAATTATAGTCTAGAAAATTAAAATTAATGTTAAATCTATAATAAAGAAAGCAACAAGTCAGTCTTATGAGGTGTTCCAAAAATTCTTAATTTTGATTGTGCTAGATCAGTGATTCTCAGTCTCCCTATAGCCGCGACCCTTTGATACAGTTCCTCATGTTGTGGCGCCCCCCAACCATGTTTTCTGATGGTCTTAGGCGACCCTGTGAGACCCTGTGAAAGGGTCGTTAGGCGACCCCTGTGAAAGGGTCATTTGACCCCCAAAGGGGTCGCAACCCACAGGTTGAGAACCGCTGTGCTAGATTATCTCCGGCTATGGTCATGTAGAACATTATTTAGACAGAACTGCATGACCTCAATGTGCCATCACATGCTCTCCAGTCAAATCCTGCTGATTAAACAGGGCCAAGTAAACAGGATGCTTCTCATCTTCCTTCTTCAACTCCATTGGTTATTTAATTTCATGGCAGATGTTCCTCATTACATTATTATAATCATAAAATAAGTTCAAGAATTATGTAAGCATATCATCTAAATTCATTGAAAAGAGACATGGGTTATTAACAAAAAATATACCTAGGTAACCAAGTATCAGAACAAGGTGTGTTTGCCCTCCTCAATACCATTAACCCTTACAAAGCATGTGGTCCTGACAACATTAAACCACGAGTGCTCAAAGAATTAGCCAAAGAAATCGATCCTGCACTGACAATCCTCTTCCAATCGTCACTATGCACAGGAAATGTTCCAGCAGACTGGAGAACAGCGCATGTCACTCCAATTTACAAGAAAGGGGAGCATTCCGACCCTGCCAACTATCGTCCGATATCCCTCACTAGCGTCGTCTGCAAATTGTTGGAGCACATAATCGTAAGCTCTGTCATGAAGCATCTTGAAAGCAAAAATATACTCAATGACTGTCAACATGGCTTCCGAGTCAATAGGTCATGTGAGACCCAGCTTCTCGAATTTGTAGAAGACTTGATGACCAATCTGGAGAACCACAAGCAGACTGACGTGCTAGTAATGGACTTCGCAAAAGCATTTGACCGGGTGAATCATAGTTTGCTTCTACACAAACTCCAGATATATGGGATTCAAGGCACCACTAAAACATGGATCTCTAGCTTCCTCAGCCACCGACGCCAAGCAGTAGTGGTGGGCGGTACAAGCTCCTCCTTTGTCAATGTGAAGTCAGGGGTCCCCCAGGGATCAGTCCTGGGCCCCTGTTTGTTCCTAGCATACATTAATGACCTACCGGAGAAACTGACATCACAGGCAAGACTGTTTGCAGATGACACAGCAGTGTATAGGACGATCGCCAACAGATCTGACCAGGACCAGCTACAACAGGATCTCAATCTGTTAGCTGAGTGGGAGATGAGCTGGGACATGGAATTTCACCCTGCCAAGTGCCAGACACTATCAATCTCTAGAAGTTGTACTCCTCTACACTACCAATACAAACTGCACGGCCATATTCTTGAGCAAGTTTCCTCCGTAAAGTACCTGGGTGTTACCATTCAAAGAGAGGTCCGCTGGGACGAGCATATTAACAATGTATGTAACCAAGCAAACCAAGCCTTGGGGTTCTTAAGGCGAAATCTAAAGATTGGCAACTCCTGTGTGAAAGAAAGAGCATATAAAGCCTTTATCCGTCCGATTTTAGATTATGCATCTTCAGTCTGGGACCCATTTACCCAGAAGAGCATTGACAGGTTGGAGGCGGTCCAGCGACGAGCAGCACGCTTTGTCCTAAACCGCTACAGGAATACCTCTAGTGTTGGCAGCATGCTAGAAACACTAGGCTGGTCACCATTGGAGAAACGACGACGACAATCCAGGCTCTCCATGATGTACAAGATAAATAATGGGCTGGTCCACTGTTCCAGTATTAAACAGAAACTCGTCCCTCTCCCCCATAGACAGCGACGAGGCCATGACAGGCAATTCAGGCTCATACCAGCAAGAAGCCAGTATAGGAGCTGCTCATTCCTGCCCAAGACAATCAGGGACTGGAACCATCTTTCAAAAGGAACAGTTGAGGCGACAACACTAGACACATTTGTGTCTATTGACTCAAGCCTTCAAACCCCTAGTGCATAATTTCCTCATCACCACCAGTAACAGAAACATTGCAAATCCCATCTACATGCATAGGAGCCAAAATGATCAATAAATTGATCGTGGGCCCTTAAGATATAGAAGAAGAAGTAAATTTTTAATGTTATTTAACCCAACTGACAATTGACATAAGCTTTGGTCTTTTAAGCATTTGAAACTCTGGTTTATCTCACCCGTTGAATCACAGTTACAGGGCTGACAACCCAAAGGGTCTGTGGCATTCAGTCCCCATGTGTTTGCTCTACATCTGCTGCAATCTTGACCTTCAACGTTGGCTTTGCAGATACAGTTTCCGCTGGTTGAGTTGCAGGTTCCGGTACCGTTCACCGTCCCGTTCACAACGCATACACACTCAGAACAGCCAAAGATGGCAGATGAGCCAAAGTTAAATGTGCCTTCCTGGCACTGATTACATCCGAGACCTGGAATGTGTTTCAATACAACTTTAGAAGATGAAGGACTTTCAAAAGTAATCCTTTATTATAAATAGATATGAAAACATTTTCAATGCTGAATTGAAATGGATTTTTATAGAAAGTTATACATTTTAGAAAGTCAGCCAGTCACCAATTCAAAGTTTTAGATTATGCTTGCTAACTGATTTATTGATTGGATATTTACATAGCGCTGGTATCCATGCTACTTTAGCATGCTCAATGCGCTCTGGTGTTCTTAAATCTATTTAAACAAAAAAGTCTTTAAATGTTTCTTACATGATTTTGTATCATTTTCTAATCGCTTTAAAGATTGAATAAGGCGAATGGACTGCAATAAAGCTCAAGCAGATTAAAATGACACAAACAATACATTTTTCCCACCTTTCACATTTTTTTTGCAAACACACTGCCCCTGATTCTTGTCACAAACAGTTCCACTCTCGGATCCCAACGTGTTGCAACTGCAAGGTATGCAGTCACTTGTGAAGTTGAAGAAGCCATCTTTGCACCTGTCGCACTTCAACCCTTCAACCCTGTCCTTACAGATGCATTGGCCATTGCTCAGGTTGCAGTATGTGGAAGTGGAACCAGAAGGGTTGCAGTCACAAGCGGTGCATCCGGCAGTATTGTTGACCGATAACCCATAGAAACCAAACTGGCACTCATCACAGCGTAGTCCTGCAGCAGGAGAAACATTTTAACAGTCCCAGATTACACAAGAGTTTTATTACGCTTAAGGTTGACAGGTCAGGAGGTAATTGTAAGCGAAGGAAAAAATCTTTTCTTGCATGTTTAATTTATAATATTTTTTTTTACCTCTGCCAGATAAGGGACAGGACAGACAAAACATTAATGCTTAGGTAGAAATAGCACTAAAGGTTACTTAGAAGTGTAAAAGAAAAAAAAATTCTATGGCAGGCCTAATGACATCTAAATTACAATAGAGACTAAATGTATTCTAGAAATAAAGTTATAAATGGTATTACTTCAAGATAAACCATTTCATAAACTTTTAAATTAAAAACAAATCCCTAGGAAATGAAACCACGCCGTTGCCCTGAGGAAAAATATGTTAAACTCTAAACAAAAGCCTCAAATACAATTGTTCCCTCTGTTCACACTGTGTATTATATAATAATGAAATATTTAAATTTTATTTTAACCAACACTAACTTGAAAGTAATACATTTAATAAAGTGAAAGTGTTTCTACATTCCTTATTTTGAGAGCCGGTACCAAGCAATGTTCTATTACCTCTGACATTTTGTTTACATATGCACTGGCCAGTCACCTGGTGACATGAAATGGCGCCGGCATCTACTCCAATAGGATTGCAGTTGCAAGCAGAGCATCCAAGGGGATCGGTCTCAGAAAGGCCGTAGAAGCCTAATTTACACATATCGCACCTGCGACCTTCCACATTTGGCTTACATCCACACTGACCATCCACCTGAAAAAGTAGAGATTATCTGATAAAACTATTATAAAATAAGTCAGTGCATGTCTGATATAGCCACTTGGATACATATATGTACATCTCTGAAGCCATATGGATTAATCTGTGTTTCTTTGTAAAGCCTTTGGATAACTCCATGTGTGTTTTATAACGCCTCTTGGATAAGTCTTTGTATGTCTTGCAAAATGATTTAGATAAATCAGTATAAACCCTATTTTAAGCCTAAATATACCTTAATGAAAAAAAAATGACAATTTTATCAGTCTGGTAGCAGTTGAATTTAAGCACGCAAATAGCAAAGGACATATCTTTGAAGATAAATTTCCATTTTCCCTCCCCTTTTGCTGAACAATCTTTTTAAAGACAGTTTTAATTTTAGACATTCCTCTTCTCAACTCATTGTGTAAATAAAATTCAAATTAATTTAAAATAAACTCTGCAAGAGGTCAAAGATATAACAATAACACTGCTATTTTTTTTTTTAAAAACATTTTAAGATCTTTTTTTTTATAGCTGATAGGAAATGATCCCTCAAAGAAAAAAAGTAGTTTTCAAATCGAACAAAAGAAATCAATGATCTGTTACCCTGGCACAATCTGTTTCTGTACTGCTGAGACCAGGGGGATGGCAATTGCAAGCCTGGCACACATTGGAATCATACAGACTCACTCCGGATGGCCTGAAGTAGTACTTAAGACAGGTCTCGCAGAACTGACCAGTGGTGAAGTGCTTGCAGTTAACGCAGATTCCGCCGCCTCCCTGGTTCTGGCTTTGTGGGAAAGGATCGAGCGTGCTGTTGTAAACACAGCTTTCTGCATGACCGTAACATATGCACGGCTGACAGGGGTAGTCCTGGAGGTTGTCTCCTTTCTTGAATGGTTTGTTGTTATACAAGGGCAAGCAGCGCTCACACTGAATAAGAGAAGCATTCAATTAACACATTTAGACATTGGCAGAAGGAATTATCCTAATAAAATGTGTTATTTATCAAACAGAATGTAAATCTTGCAAGTATGATACAAAAAAACATCATTTTGAATAACTATGATAGTATTATTCATATCAAAATTATAACTGTTAAAAAAAAAATGACCTAATTTTGTATTAAATATTGCATAATTTCTTTTCTTCTCCATAAAAAATTATTTTAAAACAGACCTGTTTACCCTCCAACCCCTAAAATCGTACAATCTGGTCTCAAAATCGTACAATACAATATCTCAATAGTAAATAAATAAAACTACAGTAACGCAATAAAGTCTAATTATGTAACTCCCCCCCCCCATTTCCGTTGCACGCAGAAGTTTTTACG
>CAXITT010000176.1:419892-459351 GCA_964033795.1 Lymnaea stagnalis
GGTCTGGGGGGTCGTGGCTGTCGTCTGACTAGAGGGAATGGTCTGGGGGGTCGTGGCTGTCGTCTGACTAGAGGGAATGGTCTGGGGGTCGTGGCTGTCGTCTGACTAGAGGGAATGGTCTGGGGGGTCGTGGCTGTCGTCTGACTAGAGGGAATGGTCTGGGGGGTCGTGGCTGTCGTCTGACTAGAGGGAAGGGTGTAGCGAATGTCAAAGATAACCGTTAAATAACGACTTACAACGTCAGACAAATAGATTATCCATGACAGATATGATACGTTTAACAACTGTGAGGGGGGTGGGGTGTTGACGCATGGGGCGTCAGGGGAGTCACTAATTCAAACGAAGCCTCTGCAACCAGGTGGATTGTCGGGTTATAGCCCCCCCCCACACCCCCCACCCCAACCCTTTTTACGATGTGGCACTGAACATTTGACTTATCTTTGATCAATTTACAAGGGGAACAAAGATGTTGTGAAGTACGTAATTTGACTATCTTTGATCATTATAAAAGTTAAACAAGATGGGGCATCTTTGATGATTATAAAAGTTACCCAAGATTGGGACAATCTTTGATAACCATAAAAGTTAACCATGATGGAAGCAATCTTTAATCACTATAAAAGTTAACCAAGACGAGGCAATCTTTGATCACTATAGAAGTTAACCAAGATGTGGAAATCTTTGATCACTAAAAATTAACCAAGACGGGGCAATCTTTGATCACTATAAAAGCTAACCAAGAAGGGCCAATCTTTGATTACTATAAGAGTTAACCAAGACGGGGCCTTTGCATATTTGGCCCCCCTTTGATCAATAGAACTATGAAGCAGCCAAGAAAACACTGTTGGAAAGGGCGTGTCCAGCTTAACCCCTGCAAACAAACACTGCTAACGATTGGTCGTGAGCAGATGTCAGATAGGTCCCTTAAGCATTCAGATGTTTCTTTCACACGTGTGACCAAATGAATACAAGTACTTCCTAGGGAGGGGCTGTAGTGGTGTAGGTGCTGTGGCGCTGTAGGTGCTGTGGTTGTGTAGGTGATGTGGTGGTGTAGGTGCTGTGGTGGTGTAGGTGCTGTGGTGGTGTAGGTGCTGTGGTGGTGTAGGTGCTGTGGTGGTGTAGGTGCTGTGGTGGTGTAGGTGCTGTGGTGGTGTAGGTGCTGTGGTGGTGTAGGTGCTGTGGTGGTGTAGGTGCTGTGGTGGTGTAGGTGCTGTGGTGGTGTAGGTGCTGTGGTGGTGTAGGTGCTGTGGTGGTGTAGGTGCTGTGGTGGTGTAGGTGCTGTAGTGGTGTATGTGCTGTGGTGGTGTAGGTGCTGTAGTGGTGTAGGTGCTGTAATGGTGCAAATGAGTAGGTAAAATTTAGACCTAAACATTGAAACGGTGATCAAGAGATAGAAATTACTAACAAATAACAACTGAAAAATTGTGTTATTGTTGGTGGGGCAGAGCGTTGAAGGGCTGTTGTGTTAGATTGACTCAGTCAATGATTGTGTGTAGGCCGTTGACTCAGTCAATGATTGTGTGTAGGCAGGGCGCTGAAGAGCTGTTGTGGTAGATTGACTCAGTCAATGATTGTGTGTAGGCCGTTGACTCAGTCAATGATTGTGTGTAGGCAGGGCGCTGAAGAGCTGTTGTGGTAGATTGACTCAGTCAATGATTGTGCATATATTCGCAATTTTACATAGCTGCAATGTTGTTTTTTTTCCTCTTTGGTTTTTAAATTCTATTTTCAGCCACTTCCTTTACTCTGAACTTCAGGAACTTGCGCCCACTCTTATTCCTTTCTTTCATTTTTAGGTAGGATACATATACACACATATATACATATATACATATATATATATATATATATTATGTCCATTTTATTTATACTTAGACTATATGAATCAATGTTTGTTTTTTTTTTAAATTAATTTTTTTGTTTTTGTACCAATGAAGGTATTTTCCGAAACGTTTCCATTTGTCTTCAGTGTAATCATGATTAAACGTTTCCATTTGTCTTCAGTGTAATCATGATTAAAGCTGAACCTATATTATTTTATCTCCACAACTTGTTGGCGTCTCATTCATCTGTTTATATTAGTGGGTGGGGTGGGTGGGGGTGGCGTTATGACATCGAGGGAATTAGTGTTTATGTGGTGTGTGTGTGGGCGGGGAGGGGGGGGATCATTGAGTCTAAAGATGTATGGCGTTGTTGAGATTGAATTTAATTTTTTTTGTTAACCAATAAGTTTGCCTAGTTCATAAAAACTGGCAAGGGGGCACTATCATAATCAAATGAGTAAAACAGAGTAGGGTTAAACCTGAAAAAATAAACGCAACAAAACAGCGAACGTGTCGGCAGAAAGCCTTCGTCAGCGAACAAAACAACAGAAAAAAACGGTATAAAATAAAAATAAGAAATAGCACTTAGATGGTAGGTAGTATCTGGTATGGTAGGGCACCATCATAAAAACTGTCAAGGGGACACTAAGCGAAAATGTAGGCAACTCAAACATCTTGGAAAGTTTCATTGAACCTTCTTGATTCAGGGTCAAGGGTCATGTGAAAGAGAAGGAAGGGGGGGGGGGGGGGGGGGGGGGGGGTTTTGAGTGAGTTTGAACACCCGTCTCAGGTGTATCGTCTTCCAGCATCTCCCGACCGGGCATCTCATGATTATTGCATGACCACCCGCCAGTCCTTGGTTGGCTAGGCCAGGCGTCGAGTTGATTCCTCGTGTGGCCAGGTCAACTGCACGAGATTGTCGCCACCTGGCAACGCTTTCAGGCCTACCGGGTCCATTATTCATGGCCTGCCTGTGTGTGTGTGTGTGTGTCGGGAGACGGATTGTGAGGTTTCGAGAGTTCGTTCCATCTTATTATAACGGGGGTCTTAGAGCTCAAGGGCCAGAGTAAGACTAGATCTGCCCCAGATACTCCGAAACTACTTCACAAGGCTAGAGCGAAGGCTAACCCATGAGAAATGAGCACGAATAGGCGAAACTACCCAAGTACAAGCAATGGCTATCATAGCAAGATGTCTAAAAGACGGGCAACTCTAGATAATGACGCTTGTAGGTGCATGTGTTGTGGCCCTTGGGCTGGTGAAGGGACGCCAGTCTGATTTCATGAGGTATTTTGAAAGGTACAAAACCAATAGATGTGATAAATTAATCAATTTGAATGCCTTTCACACAACCCAAATACGAGACATATTTTGTGAAAATTATGATATTTTCAATTTTTACAGCCATGGGAAAAAGACCCAGCTGCTTCCTAGGTGCCTTGAAGATTTAGTTCAATGTGAAGGAGCACTTTGTACATTAGTGACATGTTCATGTAATGTCAGCACTCCACATTCGAGCAACCGTTTGAGCCATGCTAGTTTTTTGAGAACCCTTGCAATAACAGACTAAGGCACCAAGGCACAACAAAAATAATAATTAAAAACAAGAAATTAAAACAATAAAATAAAGCAATTTGAATTTTTTTATTATTAACATTATCAACAACTTCAAGGAGCAGAGCTCTTACATGACATAATAAAAGATAGAGGTCCTCACACTGTGTTGGTACAAGGAGTACAGTCACAGCAACATCAGGTCATCAACTTAGAACATAGAACAGTAGAACCATTATAAAGCTGTGTTGGTACAAGAACCACAGCAATGGTCCTCAACCTAGATACCATCCTAATGACAACCTCGAGTCAAACCACAAACACACTGAGTCCTCACACATCTGACTACACACCAGCAATGTATGTGTTTGTATACAAACATTCATTTTAAAACTATACAATTGTGGACTGTTTGGTAATATTCAATGTCACTATCGTCATCATTGAAATCTTCCCTCACAATACAGGCATGTACATGGCATTTCATTGTCCGCAATGTCAGTTCAATTAACCTTTATCAAACAGACCCCATTGTTCAATGGACCTACAACAACCTTTATCAAACAGACCCCATTTTCTCCACAAAAATCTACAGTATGTTCTGTAAGCTACTGCAGCCCCAAACATATTTAATGTCCTGTAGACAGATGTGTTTATAATCTCTGGACAGATGTGTTTATGATCTGTAGACAGATGTGTCTATGATCTCTTGTACTTCATGTTCAACCATCCCATCCAACAAATTAGCAAATCAACCCCAAACAACCAATCATACCATCCAAACAACCAACCGACCAACCATCCTATCCACCTCAACCAGCGACCCATCCTACATGAGCAATCAACAAAACTATCAAGTACGCAAATAGCAAACCATCAAATTTAACAACCAACCAACCGCACATTTCATTCACTGCCACTACCAACACCCCCACCACCACCCCCGGCACCCTCACCCCCACTGTCCCCTCCTCCTCCACTCTTTTCCACATCAGGAGCCTCCTCAGCTTCACTGTCACTCTCCAGCGCTTTTGGTTTCCTCTTTTTAGATGACAAATCTTCACCGTCCTCCGACTCCTGCAAGCACAGAGACAAACAACACAAGGGGATGTTACCATATTTCATATTGAACTCAGAATTCATCAATCAGCATTAACGGCATTAAAAGCTTCTCAACAAAAGCCAGCAACAAAACTCTACACAGGAACAAGCTTTCATTGAATGGGAGTTCCCATTAATAATAACATCAAGTAACAAGCTTTCATTGAATGGGATTTCCCATTAATAATAACATCAAGTAACAAGCTTTCATTGAATGGGATTTCCCATTAATAATAACATCAAGTAACAAGCTTTCATTGAATGGGATTTCCCATTAATAATAACATCAAGTAACAAGCTTTCATTGAATGGGATTTCCCATTAATAATAACATCAAGTAACAAGCTCATCACTGATGAAGTTAATCACTACTGGAGTTAATTACAAATGAAGTTAATCACTACTGAAGTTTATCACTAATGAAGTTCATCACTAATGAAGTTCATCACTAATGAAGTTAATCACAAATGGAGTTAATCACTAATGGAGTTAATCCCAACTGGAGTTTATCACTAATAAAGAGCATGGTGTGAACTCAGCTTGGAACAGGATGTACATTGAAATGTAACATAAATAACATTTTCAACATTATTTTGTAATGTAGACAGAACTTTTTCTTTTTCTTTCATTAATTTTTTTCAATGTGAATATTTCCTTTTTCTGTGTGAGCATCAGATTGTTAGAGGCTATTTCTGATGGAATACCTTACTTTTTCATTATTGGTCATTTCATGAGTGACCATTGCTGCATGGGAGCTTTTTGAACAGTCTTTTTTGGGGTATACTTATTGGGCTTGTCACATGGACAACCAAAGGTGGTGTGAGGAAATCTTTTAAAAAAACCCCAATAATAGTTGCATTGTACCTTCTAAACAGATGAGCTCTTCTCAATACATATGTGCCGATAAACAACATTATACCTTCTAAACAGATGAGCTCTTCTCAATACATATGTGCCGATAAACAACATTATACCTTCTAAACAGATGAGCTCTTCTCAATACATATGTGCCGATCAACAACATTATACCTTCTAAACAGATGAGCTCTTCTCAATACATATGTGCCGATCAACAACATTTTACCTTCTAAACAGATGAGCTCTTCTCAATAGGTATGTGCTGATCAACAACAACAAAAAGTCAACAGTTCTTTGCTATCGATACACAAGTTCCCTGAGAATAGTTAATAACTGTTGATTAAGCTGGTCAAGGAAATATCACAAGGTCACTCACATCGTCACTGAGAACTCTCTTGACCTTCTTACGGCTATCTCTCTCTTCTTCGCTTTCATCACTGGAGTAAATGTTTGCCCTCTCTGGAGAAAAAAAAAGTAGTATAAATTGAATAAAGTTTCTTCTTGTTCAATTAAATAGTCAATAAACCCCCCCCCCCAATAGGCTCAGCAGGCTTGAGAAAAGATCAAATGCCCTTTATGCCCTTTAGCAGTCAAGATTTACAACAAGTGCCCTGCTGGGGAAATAGATCTAAATTCTATGGCAGTTACTGAGACTTACTGCCATCTTTGTTCTGCTTGTACTTGTTCTTGATGGCATTGATGGAGAATGATTCATCGTCCTCATCCTCATCTTCATCCCGACCCTCCAAGTAGGATGATGTCAGGCCTCGTGTGTGAGCCCTTTCTCTGACTCGCTTTTGCTGGCTTTCCCGGCGAATGGAGGCTCGAAGCCTCTCTTCCTCTTTCTTTTAAGGTTTATAAAATAAAACAGATTGCAGTGAACATACTGATATGAGAAGACAACCCTTCATGTATCTAAACATGATTACTGTTTGAAAGTTTATCAGTTTTGAAGAGTTACATAATGTAGGAATATGATGATTTTTTGTTTTCAAGATGCCAAACTAGACACAGCTAGTGATGATGAAAATTGTGGAGATTAAACTGTTTGAATGAGATTTCAGTTTTAAATATGTGGGATACGCGTTATCAGTGAAGATTAAATACACATTATCAGTGAAGATAAAATACAAATTATCAGTGAAGATAAAATACACATTGTAAAAGGAGCACAGAAAATAAAAGGCCGTACCTTGAGCATGTCAGATCTGTTGGCCTCTGGGTCGAGGCCTGTGATGGGCAGTATCTTCACCTTTTGTGTCTTTGTGGTCCTATCGGCCAGTGACATGGTCATCTTACGGTGAGTGAATGAATCTGTGGAATGAGGCCTAAACAAGCCAGAAAACCAGTGGTCATTAGATGGGATTGAGCACTAGACCAAAGGTCATGAACTAATGACTTCCCATTGAGCGTGGTGTGAAACAGGACACAGTGTCAATGTGCTCACATATTGGGAAAACAAAATGTATAGATTAAATCATGTAATGAGGCCTATATATTACTTAGCATAAACTGTGCATGCTTATTCTTAGAACAACATATTTGAGACATCTCCCTCACAATGCACACATATTATTTTGAAAAGCAGAACAAATATTGACAAATATAAATGGCTTATCTAATGATGGACCACAGTTACCCAACACCTGAGTTATCTAAGACGGATGCTTTCTTAACATATTATTACAGTGCCATTTTTGAATCGCTTTTACAAGTTATATGAACCACTTTTACTAGTTATATGAACCACTTTTACTAGTTATATGAACCACTTTTACTAGTTATATGAACCACTTTTACTAGTTATATGAACCACTTTTACTAGTTATATGAACCACTTTTACTGGTGATATGAACCACTTTTACTAGTTATATGAACCACTTTTACTAGTTATATGAACCACTTTTACTAGTTATATGAACCAATTTTACAAGTTATATGAACCACTTTTACTGGTGATATGAACCAATTTTACAAGTTATATGAACCACTTTTACTGGTGATATGAACCACTTTTACTAGTTATATGAAAAGCTTATAGACCCAGTTACCCTGGAATCTTCTAAAATAGCACTATGTAGTCTCAAAATCCTACAACACTAATGCATTGTAAAAGTAAATAAATAAACATACAGTGAGTACGTTATATAATTATGGACGGTCCACAACCTATCATATTTCTCTGTCCATTCACCACGGGATTTAGAAAAGAACTATTAACTGAAAATGTATTTAACAAATAATAATTTGTTAAATCTGAAAAACTACAGAATTATATTTTGTCAACCCGATCTTGTTGATTCGTAGTGCTGACAGGTCTCAGCGTACAATCTTAAAAGACATATTAAAACTGTATATTGTATGCCAAAATCGTAAGAGTAACCAGGTATGCACTTATCATCCTCAGTTGGAGAGCTAAAATCATGTCTTGTTTGTAAGTTTCTTCCCTAGTTCCTGCTACAAAGGATTATCTTATGAGCTGGTCATACTGGTTTAATACATGACCCCCCTAAAGACAAGCTTTGTTTTAAAGATGGACTGCCCCTGCAGCCCCGTGCCTTGCCTCACAAACAAGTGGTTTATTACATGACCCACCTGAAGACAAGCTTTGTTTTAAAGATGGACTGCCCCTGCAGCCCCGTGCCTTGCCTCACAAACAAGTGGTTGAAGTCACCCTGAAGAGGCATGGAGTAGACGTCAAAGATTTCATCACCCAAGTGGAGGGACATGCTGGAAATAAGAGAGAAGATTAATTAAGCATTTATAGAACAATAAATTTTTACAACCATAACTAGAAATTACGTTTTAGTTAACATTAAGTTTTTATCGAGTTCACCAATTAACTGTTTGTAAGATAATTGAACAAGATGCTAACAAGTAATGACATTCCATGAAAAATGAGGGAAGATCAGCATTTCTTTTAGCTCATTCCCGACGGCAGTGCTACGTCCGTACTTAATTTATATTCTTTCTAAAGGAAAGTGACTCTGTTTTGCATGTGATGTGCATTTGTAAAATATTTTTGTGAGCTGTTAAATATTAATTAATGCAAACGAGTCAAGGCTGAATGGCTCCAGGAATGAATCAGGTTTAATAAAAAATACAACATTAATGGTGAAAAATAATAAGTAATGACCAAAAATGATATTTGGGACCTCGGATGAACACATGCTGGATATAGGCGCGCCGTACCAAAAAGCACACACAGATTGAAAGTGAAACAGAATAAAAACTTTCGTTTCTTAAATTGAAATTATGCAGAATGATGCCATCGCTGGAAGTCTCGGCGCAATATTTCACTGATATTTTAAATTAAAAATGAGAGTCGTGTGGCTATGCGCCAGGACGTATCCCTCGGAACTCCCAAATGACGGATTCATTCGCAGCCGTATGGAATGAGTTAAGATCAAGCCGAATCACACATTAATGTTGTTGATTTTAAGGCTAAGTATATCTTTAACACATATCATTTAATTAGGGCACGGGAGTAACAGCATTTCCAGGAAACGTTCACCAGCCAAACCAGACGTGCCATGTTTACCTTCCGTCTGACCATTTCACCATGCGAGCATTGCTTTCCCGTTGAGCATTGCCATTCTCATCTTTGATCTCATTCCCATCGTCGTCCAGTTTCTTCCGCCACCTGAATGTATTTTCCACTCTGAGTTTAAGACGGGCTCGACCTTCTTCATCAAGCACCTCATCTTCATCCACCTCATCTTCATATGTTTCAGCATCATAAGGTCTAAGGACAAGCGCATACATAGTTATTAATTTTAAAAAAAATATCACGAGCTATATTATCCTGAAAAAATTGTTTTTTAAACATGATGCAGATGCATTGATGATGCAGACATGGACATCGGGATAATCAGTAGGATAATTAAGATGGAAAAATCCAAAGCTCACAAGATTTATTGTGTAATTTTTGTTTGCCAGCCCTATCCTCAATAAAATTGATATCCTTTGAACTGCATGTCAATGAAAGACATGCACATATATTTACATAGGCAGTGATTTTCATTCAATTTATTTATATCTACTATGATGTGATCTCATTTTTTTTTATACAGCAAACATTTTTATTTTGATTTGATCTGTAATAGAAAATGTATTCATAAATCACATGTCTTTTTCAAGCAGCTGTCATCAAATGGGTGAAGAAAAAAAGATAGTTTCAGATTGTGATAATGCAATAGGAATTGTCATAATACACGTCTTCATTGTGAACAGCAGCTTACCAATACAACAAAAAAAAAACCATGTAGCTCCTTACCTTGTCTCAACACTGAGGAAATTGGGTAATTTGACATAATGCAATGCTGAGCCCAGATCTGTAACAATGCGAGGAATTTCCACTTCTATTCTGTTCTCTGGAGGTTCTTCCTCTTTGTTTTCATCCTCATCATCTATCACTCCCTGTTGAAATGGAGAATTTATTTAAAATAGATTAAATATGGTATATACTCTGTAATAAACTGTAATACAGTGTGTCCCAGCTTGGACTTCAGTCAAATATCACAAAGCAGTCAGGGTTGCAATTTAAATGAGATAAAATTAGACACTAAAGATAAATACATAGCAATTAAAAGGAAGTGGACACAGCCAATTATATTGTGATCAGATTTAAGCAATGAGACCAATTAATAACCCAGCCAATTATATTGTGATCACATGTTAGCACTGAGACCAATTAAGAGCCCAGCCAATTATATTGTGATGAGAAACAAGCATTGAGACCAACCCTAAATTGTGTAATAAATGCATGACTCACTCTTCTCTTCACAGTATCTTCTGCTCCTCCCCTCTCCTTGTCCTCCTCATCAGAACTAATGTCGCCAGCATCACCAAACAGCTCCATAGCATTCAAATCAGTCAGGTCCATATCAGCTGCAAGAGTAGGAGCAAAACAAACAGCAAACACTGAGATTTTATTGTTACAGCAGAACTGGAGAGAATTAGATAACACAGACTTAAATAAACTGACCAAAGTGAAATTTTAAATAGTTATAAGTGCACATGAAAAATGATCTCTAACAGCCATCTATCTAACCATTATCACTTTAAAAAAAAATTAATTATCTTAAGCCGCTAGAATAAATGTTAGAAATATCACCTATATTTTCATAAAATGGTTCTCAAAAAATGTAAAACACTTTCAACGTTAGCAAACCAGTTCAATTTTTTTTTTTCAACGAGCAAAGTAATGCTTTCAGAGACGAACCTTCTTTGAGTAATGCATCACGCTCTGCCTGATCAATCTCATCCAGACCATCATGTTCACCATCACCATCATCATCATCACTGCCAATCTGCCTGCGAGATTTTTTTCTCGGTCCATCGCTGTCTGAACCAGAATCAGAACCTGACTTTCTTCTTCGTTCTGAAAATGTAAACAAGGGGTAAAAAATGTAGCTGGAACTAAATTTCCTTTTAGATCGCAGATACAATATATTTGTTTACAGTTGGAGCAAAGTTCCTCATACGACCATTTAGGTCACAGATACAAATTATTTTTTTTACAGATGGAGCAAAGTTCCTCATACCACCAGTTAGGTCACAGATACAAATTATTTGTTTCCAGAAGGAGCAAAGTTCATCATTCGATCATTTAGGTCACAGATACTAATTATTTGTTTTCAGATGGAGCAAAGTTCATCATTCGACCATTTAGGTCACAGATACTAATTATTTGTTTTCAGATGGAGCAAAGTTCATCATATGACCATTTAGGTCACAGATACTAATTATTTGTTTTCAGATGGAGCAAAGTTCATCATATGACTATTTAGGTCACAGATACAAATTATTTGTTTTCAGATGGAGCAAAGTTCATCATTCGACCATTTAGGTCACAGATACTAATTATTTGTTTGCAGAAAGAGCAAAGTTGACCATTTAGAGAGCTGGTTGTTTTAAGGGTGGGTGACGAAGTGAGGAGTACTTGTATATAAAATATTGTATACTCAACTCACTTGATGATGACTGGCTGTCAACACTGCTTGCTCTGCTCCCTGAGAAAAACACAAGTAAATTGTTTCAGACAGCTATAAATACATGTTGCTCTTTTCTTCATCTTAAATTGAGATACGGTTTTGGCCAGATACTTCCAGATGTACATAATTTATTTAGAAGAATTACATATTTTTTATTAAAACATTTTTAAAGCAAGATTTGTCTGATTAAGATCTTAACCTTTGGGTTCTTAGAAATAATTTGATGAAGTGAAGTTTTACCTGCTCTACTACTATGCTCTGATCCACTTTTGTGACTGCCATCTGGACTTCCACTTCTGCTTCTGTGGCTACCTGTTGGACTACCACTTCTACTTCTGTGGCTACCTACAGGACTTGCACTTTTATGGCTACCAGCTGGACTCCCACTTCTACTTCTGTGGCTACCTGCAGGGCTTCCACTTCTATGGCTACTAGCTGGACTTGCACTTTTATGGCTACCCGTTGGACTTCTACTTCTATGGCTACCTGCTGGGCTTGCACTTTTATGGCTACCTGCTGGGCTTGCACTTTTATGGCTACCTGCTGGACTTGCACTTCTATGGCTACCTGCTGGACTTGCACTTTTATGGCTACCACCAGGACTTGCACTTTTATGGCTGCCAGTCGGACTTGCACTTCTACTTCTGTGGCTACCTGCAGGGCTTCTACTTTTATGGCTACCGACAGGACTTGCACTTTGATGGCTACCTGCAGGGCTCCCACTCCTATGGCTTCCTACAGGACTTCCACTTCGAGGACTTCCTGGACTGCCCACAGGACTGGCACTTTTATGGCTTCCTGCAGGACTAGCACTTTTATGGCTACCTGCTGGGCTAGTACTTCTGTGACTACCTGCAGGACTTGCACTTCTGTTACTAGCTGGTGGACTTGCACTATGATGGCTACCTGCTTGACTTCCACTTCTGTGGCTACCTGCTGGACTGGCACTTCTGCTTCTATTACTACCAGTCGGACTTCCACTCCTGAAATTTATCATAATTTGTAGGGTTTTTTTTTTTTTTATTGTAGGGAATTTAAGTAAGGTGATTTAAAGAATCAGACTCGCATCATTAACAGCTGATGAATATTTTTTTTAAAAATGGCCACCTTTATAGATAAAAGGGTTCATTGAGATTCTGTCTCTAATGACTATGAACAGTTGGAGATCCCCAATTTGAAGGAACTAAACCTTAAAACATCACGACTGGCTCTCAAATGGCAAGATTGTAATTATTCAAAGGAACTTTTGGTTCAATGAAAAGAAGGTTGTTGTTAAAATCCTAATGTGCATTCCAAAAATGATAAGATATATCAGTCAGTGGCCATAAATTATATGCTGCAAATTTCTGTGTTTTATTTTTAGTAAATTTATTTTAATTGTAAATCTTATATAAATTAGAAATTAAAACAATAATGCTATCACAAAAAGTAATGATAATCTATTTATATTGTTAAACACTAAATATGGATATATTTATATTGTTACACTAAGTATGGATGGCTTTTCATAGGTTTACATTGCATTTCAATTGACTTACACACCTGTGACTTTCAACGGGACTTCCACTTCTTTGACTACCTGCTGGACTACCTTTAGGACTACGACTTCTACTGCGATCACTACCAACTGTAACAAACAGACATGTAGGCATTAAATTTTTGTGTGTGCAGAATTTCAAAAATAAACTTTATTTTTCGTATTGAATCATGAGAAAATTTAATGTAAAAGACTTTCGAATATAACTTTTTAAATTGAAATATAACCTATATAAAAATAAATTATTCCTGTTCTCCATCATTACATGATATCAATAATATTTTTAAAAATTGCAAACTTAATGTGAGAAAGATATTTGTATAATCGATTTAATAAAGCATTGAACAATTCCCTAAATATTTATCACTTATTACTCAATATAAGTAACTTTTTAAAAGTTCTCTATACACGAGGAGATATAATGCAATGTAAACTAAGCCTATGTTTTTGAAATACTTCAAAAACATTTTGAACTGTTAGAAATTTACCTGGGCTTGCACTACGACTTCTATCACTGGCAGGTTGACTGCCACTTCTATGACTTCCTGTGGGACTACCACTCCTAGACCTAGGACTGCCACTTTGGGGGCTTCTACTTCTCTGACTACCTACAGGACTTTCACTTCTGTTACTTGCTGCTGGACTCCCACTTTGCTGGCTATGGGGGCTACGTATTGGGCTAGATTCTCTGCTGCTGGCAGCAGGTGAGGTCTGTAATAATAAGTTAATAAAATATGTATAACAGAATAACTGATTTTATTTGGACAGGTTGATCAAATGCTGAATAAGCTAAAAGCTATTACAAGTATTAAATATAGCCTAATACTTTTATCTTATTAATCCTATCAATAACAATTTAGTGGTTCTCTGTTCAGAAAAGAACAAAAAAACAACAAAAGTAGGTGTATAAAAATTATTATCTAATTTTTAAACTTTAAATGCAATATAAATATAGGCCTGGGCCTGGTCATATTTGAAATTTTTATAAGAATTTAATTGTCATCTCAATTAGTATAAATTATTCAATATAATGAAACAAAATCTCAATATATGTAGTGTAGTAGCAGGCTAGTAGTTAAAAGTCCGGAGCGTTCAGAGACACCTTATTATGACAAATTATGTGTTTATTTACTAATAATTTTGTCTAACGTCAATGAATCTAGTATTAATTTAGTATTAGTAGTATAGGCCTACTTAGTAAAAGAAGTCAAGCCTAGGGACACTTAGTACATAGTTGTAGATGATAGTTTATATTTTAAATCTAAGTAATTTAAGTCTAAGGCATTTTAACTTATTTCTTAAAATTGAACTAGGCACTAGGCCTAGTAAAAAATTGTATATAATAATAATAATAGAATAAAATAATGATTTAAATAAGCTACTAGGACTAGATAACTTAGAACTAACAGTTTTGAGTTACATCACTCAAGACAAGTTAGTAGTTAGTCAAGACCAACAAGAATGTCTTGTCAAGACATTTAGACAAGCTTTCCAATTCAGTGAAACCACTGAACAATAACTGATATTGAGGCACTGAGGAGTAAAGGCCGATACTGTTGATAGAATTCGAAGATTAAGACTACTAATCTAAGCTAGTATATATAATATATACTAATAATATAAAGTATAAATTATACTAATTAGTATTATAAGTAAGATAGTTAGTAAGAGTAAGTAAGAGACTCACTTAACACTGGTCTTAGTCTTAACTTTAAAGTTAAATATAGGCTACGGAGTAAATTAAAAATTATCGAAGTCGAAGGATTCATTTTTATTTTCCTATTAGAATAAAAATACCAAATGAAGTAATGATTTAATCAAATCATGAAATATGTGGATAATAACAAATGTATTCAGTTAAGTTAGTATTATTATCACCTCCTCATTTTCAGAGTCAGCCATTTTATAATAAAAGAGTTAAAAGTTAAAAGACCTAGATGCAGGGCTGCCACTCACTTTTTTCAAATTTCCCAAGATTTGGTGAACAAATTTCCCAAGATTTCCCAAGATCATACAAATATATAAGAGTTTTTTTTTTTAAAGGGGGGTTTTCTATGTAATTAATGTAATAATAGATTGAATCAATGCCCCTGAAAAACATGGTATATTAATGGACTGAAATTTATTGAAAAAGACATTTAAAACATGTTTATCACATTAAAAAAAAAAAAATTGTTTTTAAAAAAATAATTTATAATCCAAAATATCAATACCCACTGGAGTTAGGCTACTAAATATTACCTCCGAATTCTCTGATAAAAATATAATCTACAATACATGTGTAATAGAAGTCACTTGGAAAAAAAAAGCATACAAGGCTAATCAACACAGAATTCCTTTTACAAAGGCAAAAGTTTCTTCATCAAAAAATGATTTTTTATTATTGTAAATCTGTTGATTACAAGTGGGGTTTGCAAAGCAATTAAGCAAAATTTATTAATAATAATTGTAGTTAAAATGGATTGATATTACGATGAAAACAATAAGTGTTTTATTTTTTCTTGTAAAATTTACATTATAACGATTTTTTCACCAAAAAAAAAATAATTTTAA
Source organism: Lymnaea stagnalis (assembly GCA_964033795.1). NCBI lineage: Eukaryota > Metazoa > Mollusca > Gastropoda > Lymnaeidae > Lymnaea > Lymnaea stagnalis. The sequence continues at coordinate 435,316 of CAXITT010000176.1, forward strand.
AGGAATTGTTCATTTATAATCCTACAACGTAGGCCTATACTGCCTATACTATTAATATCTTAGTTACCCGTGTTTCAATCCACAAATATTTTTTCTAATTGATGAAAATTAGGCTGGATTTTTTACAGATGCATTATATTTTGAACACATTGTAGAAGTAATTGAAATAATAAAATTCTACTATGGCATGGATTCTTGATTGAACACTATCGTTCACTCTTTGGCTTGTACTGTTTTTCGTATGGTTGCTAATGTCTAAGAGCATAATGATAAAGTTTCCGAGCCTACCCCCCCCCCCATTTAATAAACATTCAAAACCTGGATGTAATTTGTAAATCTTCAATTTTTTTTTTTAAAGAGAAAATTGAATTTTTTTTTTAAATTATTAACTTTTTAATAATTCACAATATTAACTTTAAAATCAGAAGAGTTTTTATTTATTTTATGAGTGGATTTAAAAATTAAAACCAGAAAAGAAAATGAAAACAATTAATTTTTTGCCTTGTTACTTTAAAAATTATTTTGCTTTATTTTTACTTTATTTTTTATCAGATATTGTTGCGTTTTTTTCGAAAAATATAACAAAATTTTCCCCTCAGTTAAGATTTCCCAAGGTTTTGCATGATTTTCAAAATTATTCCCCAGATCCCAAGGGGGGTCGTGAATTCCCAAGACCTTGGGAAATTTCCCAAGGTGTGGTAGCCCTGCCTAGATGATACTTAAAACATGGAATGGAAACATTTAAACTAACATGATCAAGTCCATGATATTCTGGTACATATCTTTGTAACGTACTTTCGTTTTCTTCAATCGACCAAATATTCTGTTTGTTCCTAATTTCCACTTTAATAAATGCATGATAAAACGACTTAATAATATAAATCTTTATATTTTAAGTCACGAAATTTAATTTGTAAAGTCGAAAGTTGGCTTGCAAGCCGAGGATATAAATTTTTATCGTTATCGATCGAAGTCCAAGCATTTTTCTTACTTTATTTTTATAATAAATTATGAAGAGGGCAAAGTCCAAAAGGTATACCATGATTACAATATAATATACAAAATTGACCAGCCTAATGTCAATACAACACCTGACGCTTCAACCTGTCTGAGTTGCTAGCCACACGAAAGGGCTAACGCCAGTAAAATTATACTAAATTATTATTATAGTCATAGAATTTTTAGTGATAGTAACTGTAGAGTGTAGAAGTAGAGTAACGCCGTTCTCAGTAGTCAATTTCAATTTAGTTTTTAGACAATTTTAAATTTATAATATATAGTCAGTTGTTTTAACAAAATCAAAATAATTATTAGTAATTAGTATTTAGTAAGTAAAAGTAGGGACTTAGACCTAACTAACATTTACAAAATACTAACAGTTATCAGTGAGCCTAAGCCTAGGCTTAGACTTAGGTGTAAGTCTAATCTAATGTCAGTATTTATGTGAATGTTAGGGAGTTGTTACATTGTTACTAACTTACTAAATTGACAGGACAAGCAAGATTGCATTTAAATGTTTATATTTTATAAGTTTATAATAACAATACTTACTTTATTACCTTCTCAGTATAGTTGTCGGTAGTAATCTAAAATTCTGTGTATTTGTGATTGTCTGACTTAATTTATAATATTTTACTAAATTCTAGATTTGAGCACTATAGTCTGCTATAGTCTAGTATAGTCTGTAGCATCTGAAATTCTAAACTTGAGCTATACTCAAACAAGGCCATAGCATTTGACTGTAGGCAGTATTGTATCAATAATTTAACAATTGATTAGATACTAATCGGTCTAAGCTAGATAGACCTACACATCATTCATCATGTTGAAAAATCTGGTGTCAAATTCAAAACAAATGCAACAGTTGATTGTTCCTCTAATATCGACAGGTAGAGGTAATCTTGGTTTATATTGTATTTTAAGTTTTGTTTGAAATATACTAACATTTAAAAAGATATAGGCCTATGCGGCTGTCACTGATAGGAGCTTTACTGATTTATAGCCTGTAATTGTTTGTTCCAGTGTATTTTTTTAGTGTATCTTTTGAGATTTCTTCACCTTATCCTTTATGGTATAATCAAAATTTTAAAAAGCAATAAATCCAGACAAGAAATTGATATTGCACTGATTTTGCCTTTATGATTATTTGACAGATCACAAACAGTTTTTCAAAAGAATATTGATATTAAAAAGAACAATGAGTTCCACTGCGACTCCATCCTATGATTTCCAAACCCTTAAGGTAACAAGTCCTGCAGAATTTGTTAAACAAGTAGAGCTCAACCGCCCAGACAAACGTAATGCTATGAACACTGCATTTTGGAAGTAGGTTTATTTTACTCCATTACAATTTAAACGTTAAAATGGATCTGCCGATTTATCAAATAATTTCGATCTCTCTCTATCTTATATTTTTGTCAATCTCTCAAAAGTCTAGCTTCGTATGGAAAACCTTACTTGAGGCATAATAAGATATTAGTTCCAAAACTTGTTAAACTGAAGGCTTCTTAAAGTTGCATGCTGTGCACAATATTTGTTTATTTATTAGAAAACCATTCACTACATAACTACATAAACAAATCTACTCTTCCTAAGAAATTGAAAAAGTACAACACTAGAGCAATATTCCGCAAAGACATATTTCTTCTTTAGTTCTAAAAATTTTGTTTCTTCAATCTCAATTTTATTTGAGCCTTATTTGAAACAAATCAGACATCTTTATGAAGCGTTTTCTTTTCTGTTTTATTTTATATTTGTAAAAGCTGAAATTCCCTTTACACAAAATGTCACGGAGAACATTTGAAAAATAAATCTATCTATAAAAGTATCAGAATATTGATAAAATTTTTGTTTAAAATCTTGTTGTAATCAAGGTTTGAATTAATATCTGTAATCTATAATTTTCTGTAAACAGGGGATTAAAATTACGCTGATTAATTTTTCTACTCTGCAATTGTAAGAAACGATATTAGTTTATAAATGTTCTATGAGTGTTTGAATTTGAATTTTATGCTTCATCAATTTCTATCAGTTTTTAAGGACTTTATCGACAAAACATTGGGATAGTCATCATGTGCATTGAAAAGTTAAAAGATTTTATCATTCAGCTTCATTTTACTTTTTTTAATGCAATGATTTTCTTATTTAGCCCGCAAAGTTCAGTGATCACAATTAGCCATTAGGCCATTAAGTGTTGTGATTTCATGTCTCTGCATAGATTGAAACAAATTATGAGCTGAAACGTGTTGCTGAATAAATAGCATAATTTCAATAAGTATGAAGATACCTTTACAAATTACAATGCAAGACAAATATGAAATATTAACACTTTTCATAATCATAGATAAAGTTTGAAAATGTATATTTCTCTAGACACTTTTCATAATCATAAAGTTTAAACATGTCTAGTCAATAGTTGTCAAGACACTTTTTAAAATCTTAAAGTTTAAGCATGTCTAATTGATAGTTGTCTAGACACTTTTCATGATCATAAAGTTTAAACATGTCTAGTCAATAGTTGTCTAGACACTTTTTAAAATCTTAAAGTTTAAACATGTCTAGACACTTTTTAAAATCTTAAAGTTTAAACATGTCTAGTTGATAGTTGTCTAGACACTTTTTAAAATCATAAAGTTTAAACATGTCTAGTCAATAGTTGTCTAGACACTTTTCATGATCATAAAGTTTGAACATGTCTAATAATAACAATGATAAAGTTTATTTCAAAAACACGCCTCATCCCCAAAGGCTCGAAGCGCGGTACAAAGTTTTAAAAAAAATAATAATAATTTACCACATTTAAAACAAACGCAACACTACAAAAACTAATTACAAGCATACCAAGTCAAAGTCTTTCTAGCCATTTCAACCCTGAGCAACAGAGCCAATATGCATTAAATGGAAAATATGGTAGACAATCATCCCAGAAAGTGTTTGCGAAATAAATGTGTCTTTAAATTGGTTTTAAAGGACTCCAGTGTCTGGTTGATCTGAGATCGACTGGAAGGGCGTTCCAAATTGTTGGACCAGCAAATGCGAAAGTGCGCCTTCCGTAAGTCTCAAGACAAACACGTGGTGTCGAGAGTTGACTATACAGTCAATAGTCAACTATGGTCAATAGTTGTCTAGACACTTTTCATGATCATAAAGTTTGAACATGTGAAGTTGTCTAGTATGGTTTTATAATCCAAACACTAACAAAATTAAAACCATGTGAATATTTATTATTCAAAACTTATGGGCTATTAATATTAATTTCTGAAATTAGCCAGCAGCTGTGCTCTTAATTATTAATGCTGAATGTATAATCAACCTGAATTGCAACTCCCTCTTTCTGAAATATTTAGATTATTGGTCATATCTTAGTTTACATACTCAAGGTGTTAACAATTATCATAATAAGTGGGGGGGGGGACTGTAACAATATTATAATAAGTGGGGAGAGACTGCAACAATATTATAATAAGTGGGGAGAGACTGCAACAATATTATAATAAGTGGGGAGAGACAGCAACAATATTATGATAAGGGGGAGAGACTGCAACAATATTATGATTAGGGGGGAGATACTGTAACAATATTATGATAAGGGGTGGAAACTGCAACAATAATAATACTAATAATAAGTGGTCTTATATAGCGCAGTACCCCGGCCTAGGGCTGGGCTCACCGCGCTGTACATATATAACAAAGAGGCATAATCATAATATTAAAATAAAATACATAAATGAAATCAAAACAACATATAAGCAAAACAACACCATAGGTCTATTCATCCACCCACACCAGACATTTTTACAAGGAAACCCATGTACGTTTATCGGTTTATAGGAGGGGAATCAGTCAGAGTAGTAGAGTTTAAATAGATGTGTTTTGAGTGCAGTTTTGAAGGCCTGTGTGGTTGTTATATTGCGGATGTGTAGTGGCAAAGAATTCCATTGTTTGGGGGCGCAGAAAGAGAAAGATCGTTCACCATATAATTTAGTGCGTGTCTTGGGAACGGACAGAATACGCGAGTCTGCGGAGGAGCGAAGTTGTCGAAGGGGTGAATAGACAGAAAGAAGTTCAGTTAGATAGGAAGGGCAGGAATCCGAGAAAAAGTTGTGACAGAGAAGAGACAGCTTGTAGTCAATGCGTGCCTGTATAGGGAGCCAATGTAGTGAGTGGAGTAGTGGAGTGACGTGATCACGTTTTTTTGCCTTAAGAACAAGCCTAGCAGCAGAGTTTTGAACTTTCTGCAGTTTTTCTATAAAATGTTTCGGTGAACCTGACAGAAGTGAGTTGCAATAGTCAAGACGAGAGAGAACAAGAGCACAGACTAGAGTTTTTGTTGCGCTAACTGTCAGGTAGTGGCGGATGGAGCTGATCTGACGGATGGCGGTGTATGCTGAACGACAAATGTGAGAGATATGTTTATCGAGAGACATGTTGTTAGAAAGAATATAACCAAGATTCCTAGCAGAGGGTGTAAACTGTATGTCGGAGTTACCTACTTGAAATGAGGTGGGAAGAGTTGAGGTAGAGGATGATTTGTGATTGTAAATGAGGAGTGCTTCTGTTTTGTCATCATTAAGCTTCAACTTGCTGAGTGTCATCCAAGACTTGACATCATCAATGCACCCCCGCAAAGTCTGGACAGCGGAATCGACAAGAGATGGATGGGTATGCATGTATAGCTGCGTATCATCTGCAAATGACTGGTTCTCAACAGCATGCCTCCCGAGCAAGAGGAGTAGTGGTCTGGTATACATTATGAATAGAACCGGACCCAAAACGGACCCCTGTGGCACTCCGTACACCAAATCAGCACTGCCGGAGAGACAGCCATCGACAGAGACCATTTGCGTTCTATCAGAGAGGTAGGACCTAAACCAAGCCAAAACCGAACCAGAAATTCCAAAGTAGTTTTCAAGGGTTTTGAAAAGGATTTCATGGTCAACAGTGTCAAAGGCCGCACTGAGGTCTAAGAGGATCAAAATGGAGACATTACCGCTGTCCATTGCGCGCAAGAGGTCATTACTGACTCTCAAGAGAGCTGTCTCCGTGCTATGGAAATGTCTATAGGCCGACTGATTAGAACTGAGAAGAGAGTGATCATTTAAGTAAGCAAAAAGTTGTTTTAGGACTAGTTTTTCAATAACTTTAGATAAAAATGATAAGTTAGATACAGGTCTATAGTTTTTTAAATTATTTTCATCCAGACCGGGCTTCTTAAGCAATGGTTTGATGACAGCTGATTTGCAAAGAGGCGGAACAGTGCCAGAATATAAGCTTTCATTTATTATGCGGGTTATTGTTGGGAGCAAGATATCTAATGACTCAACCAACAGGGGGGTTGGGATGGGATCCAAAGAACATGACGTATGTTTAGATTTTAGGATTATATTTTTTACCTCAAGTTCTGAAACAGGTTTAAAAATATTAAAATGTGAAGTAAGACAAGGGAAAGGAGGCAATTCAAGGGGAGGGGCATCAAGACGATCAAGCTCAGCTATGATAAGTGGGGAGAGACTACAACAATATTATAATCAGGGGGAAATACTGTCATAATATTATAATAAAGGGCTAGAGACTACAACAATATTATAATAAGGGGTTAGAGACTACAACAATATTATAATAAGGGGTTAGAGACTACAACAATATTATAATAAGAGGTTAGAGACTGGAACAATACTGCCGGACTATAATTTTTATGACATATATATGGGCATCATCAGCAATAGTTTTCAACATCACAAATAGTTGTTAGACTGTATTTCTTTAGTTATTATGCACGTTTTTTCTCTTTCTTACCAATAAATTACACCTATTAAGTATCAATAATAGACAATATACTCCATATCTGAGAGTGAAATTGAATTGTTTTCTTTCTTAAACATTGACTTTTAAAAAAATATTCATGCAGCAATATTCTTCATATTGCATCACACAATATTATAATAAAGGGGGAGAGACCATAACAATTTTATAATAAAAAGTGTTGGACTGCAATTTTATAATAAGTGGGGAGGGACATTTAAAACATAGTTCTTTGTTATTTAATTTTGATACAAATACAGACTAAATGAATAAGTAACTATTTATTAAAAAATTGATAATATGAAATGAAAATGGGAGAACTGATTGCAGGGCATCTATTATTATTTTAATCAAATGTTTCTGTTATATTTTTTTTTTAAATAAAAAGATATTGCAGACTAAGACAGGGATATAACTTGCTGATGCCAGATACACATATGTGACTGACATGACACAAAACTTATCCCACTAATGTACACATTTGATTAGCATACATACGAGGGGAATGCGTTTCTTACCCTGAGACTGCCTGTATTTTATTGCAAAGATATCTTTTAATGTCTCAATTTTAGGGAAGTATTGTCTTGCTTCAACACACTCACTAATGATCAGGACTGCCGAGCTGTAGTGCTTTCTGGTGCAGGCAAACTGTTCACAGCAGGTATGAATGTGTATTTAGGTAAAGCACATCAGTAATAGACTGCTAATGTGCAAAAATCAACAAGACAATAAGCAGAGTTATAAACCATAAGGCCGGTCTCAACAATGTAAGAATGAAGCAAATTTTATTGGATCCTAATGGCAAGAGCTAAAAAAGCATACACACAATAGGACAATGAATGTTGCTATTGGCCAGTTGCTTGTGAGTGACTTATGCCTTTGATATTCTCATGTGCTTTTGTAATGCATTTTTTGTCTCCAGCATATGCTGACCTTTTGTTTGGAAAAATAGCGGTAGCAGGAAGTTGATGAGCTCAGTTTTATATAAAAGTAATCTTGTTGTTTTATTTGGTGTCATTTCTATTCCAGGCTTGGATCTTTATGAAAATGAAGTGTTTAAAAAGCTGATGGCATCAGAGAGTTCCGATTCTTCCAGGAAAGCATTCCAGATTGGACAAGGAGTCCGTGAACTACAGGAGTCATTTAATGCCATTGAGAAGGTGCTGCTTCTTGGTTGTAAAATGTTTGTTTTTTATACATTTATTATTTCTGTGATAATGTATGCCATTGAGCCGCCTTGTAATGTGGCGCTTACACATTAAAATTTTTTTATAAAATAATATTACATAAAACTGCCAAAGCAAATCATTAGCATATTTGAAATTAAATAGGTTTTAATGTTGAGGAAGAGAGTTTGAAATCAATAATGAACTGAATTAATTTATATGGTTGTATTTAATTTGAAGAGCCATTTTTCTACTGTCAACATTCTACTCTGCTTACTGCCAATACAAAGTACGGTCAGCTTTTTTTTCAAATGGTTCAAGTAATTTGAAAAGTTTGACTATTTATCAGTATTATGTGTTATCAATAAATCTAATCATGGTGAAATATTTTTCTGCCGATGCACTTCACTGTGAAGTAAAAAATGATGATCTTGTGAATTCTAGTGCCCTAAGCCTGTGATCGCAGCCATTCATGGTGGATGTGTCGGTGGTGGGGTGGACATGATCTCAGCATGTGATATCCGATTTTGCTCACAAGATGCGTGGTTCCAGATTAAGGTGGGTTCCTTCAAAGATTTTACAGATGCAGGTATATAGATATTGCTATAGGGTAAGGTATAGGACTTGGCTTTTAAGTTTTGAAGTTTGGCACCTTCTTCCTTAATTAATACACATTCACCTTATGAATGTCAAACAAATATGGGACATCAGTAATGCAATATATACCGGTACAGGGTACTTGTGAATGTATCAAAGTCATGTCGTATTAAAACTATCCCTCCAACAGCTGATGCCTAGTCTTAGAACTAGATATTCTCAATTTGTTCCTGGTATTGCATGACCCTAGACTAGTTTAAGAGATGGCTGAGGAAGGACCCGGAAGTGGGGGTGAGGTGGGCTGTTATAATCAATAAGTCAAGAATTTGCTGACTGATAAATTGTAAGCTATAAACCAGTTTGATATTGTAAATAATTTTGAAAAACATTCTAATCAATAAAAAGTCTCCATTTTTCAGTTTACGAAAAAACATGGTTTTGCATAATTTTTCATAATTATAGGAAGTTGACATAGGCCTAGCAGCTGACCTTGGAACTCTACAGCGGTTTCCCAAAATCATTGGCAATGATGGTCTCTTCAGAGAGCTGGCATATACATGTAGAAAGTTTCACTCCGATGAAGCTAAGTCAATGGGATTAGTAAGGTTTGTACATTGATTGTGTCAGTACTGTCATGCTTGATTCATAAGGTGTGTACATTGATTGTGTCAATACTGTCATACTTGATTCATAAGGTGTGTACATTGATTTTGTCAATACTGTCATGCTTGATTCATAAGGTTTGTACATTGATCGTGTCAATACTGTCATGCTTGATTCAAAAGTTTAATCCCCCGCCCCGCCCCACCCTGCTTTTCTGGGAAGTGGTCACATTTTGTACTCTTTATTTCAAATTTGGATTTTGCAGTGGCTTGAAAAAGTTACAGTGGTGAAAAAAATCAAAACACGTCGTTCACTAACTTTTTTCCAAGTGACAACTTTAATCAGACCAGCTGTAACATACATGGATGGAGAATACGAACCAACCAGGAATTGTATAGGCTGTATCAAGATCCCACGCTAGTAGAAAAAATAAATAAAGGTGGGGACTCTTAAAAAGAATGGCATTGACGGGGGAGTGAAGAGGGTGCATCACCAAAACCCCAGAAGAAAACGGCTCAAAGGCAGACTTAGGCTTAGATGGATGGATGATGTGGAGAAAGATCTTCATCAGCTGGGTCATGTTGCTTTGGGGGAGTTACAAAGTTCATGTTGGGTCAGTGGAGTTACAAGGTCATGTGGAGGTCAAGATATATTTGGGTTGTATTAACATGGGAGTCAAGACATGCAAGCTTGTTCATCTTTGTAGATGAGTTGTGAAATTTTGTATCTGGGATGATGCGCCTCTGTAAAAGTTCACAAGTTCACAAACACTTGCCTTAGAAAGATCCGGAACCTGGGAATCCAAGTAGGGAAAAGAAAACATCAGTTGCCATCACATCTAAGTATTATTGTTGGTTGCAGTCACATCTAAGTATTATTGTCGGTTGCCATCACATCTAAGTATTATTTTTGGTTGCAATCACATCTAAGTATTATTTTTGGTTGCAATCACATCTAAGTATTATTTTTGGTTGCAATCACATCTAAGTATTATTTTTGGTTGCAATCACAGCTGTTTTATTGTTTACTTTCAGCCGTATACTGCCTGATAAAGCGTCATTAATTGATGCAGCTGTTGAGCTGGCCAAACAAATTGCTGAGAAAAGTCCAGTGGCTGTTCAAGGGACAAAGGTCAATGTTGTATATTCCAGGGACCATGGTGTTTACCAAGGGCTGGATTATATGGTAAGAAAAAAAATGTCGACCTTGTCACTGATAATTTTTAAAATTAATTTCATAGTTTATATGAACTGGTGGTTATGTCCCATATTATAAGTCCACAGTAATCGATTGTGGCCCTTTGCCCCAAGCATTAGATGGGGGCTGTTCACATATTTGATAAAATGAAGGGGTTAGGGGGTGGTTTATCATCTTGATATATTGTGTTATAAGAGGTGGGGGATGATGGCGGTGGAGAGCAATGTTATATAACAATTCTTTTAATTTTTTAAAATGTCTTTTATTAATTCTTTTTTTTTTAAAAATAATTCTGCTCTTCAAATTTATGAAATTGACCTAGATTATTAAAACTTTAATGTATTTTTTATTGACAGTAATGGATACATTATTGTAAAAACTATTTCTGGCTTTTTGCTGGAAATTTGTGTGTTTTTGGACTTATTTTTTTTTAAATGTTTTTTTAGGATGGGGTGCTAGAATTAGAACTGTCATATAATATGAGTAGGTGGGTTCTAAATGAAAAAATGGTATGTAATAATATAAGGGTTAGAGGGTGGCTCGAAAATGTCATATTATTGTGTCATATAATATTTGCATAGATCCATACCCTAAGTGAGTCTAGTCGGTATCCATTTAGTCAAACTCATTCAAATAGTGTTAAGAAAACACCTAAAACCACGCGTTTCACCTAAAAGCATTTGGTATTTCTTGGAAATTAAGATCACATGACATTTTAGCCTTGAAGTTGCAACATTTTTATCTATATAGAATTTTTATGTAATAAATAAATAATTAAAGCTTTCAATTAAAAAATATTAATAAATTGTATAAAATCTGCTTGAGTGTCTCTCAGAGCTAAATAAATGAAGATCATGTCAGCCTCATGCTAGGAAACTATCACTAAATTTTGCAATCTGACAAAGCTGTTAAAGGGATTTGCAGATGGCTATTGTGGGAAAGATATCTAAATAAAAAGTCACTTCCTGATATCACTAAGCAAATTCTTGAATGTTTCCCCACTAGGCAACCTGGAATTCAGCAATGCTCCAATCAGAAGATATTCCCAAGGCTGTTGGTGCATCAATGCAGAAGCAGAAGCCTGTCTTTTCTAAGCTGTAAACATTATTTATTTGTGATAAGAAAATATTTAATTTATGAATGGTCACAAAATCTTTTTCATGACAAAAATATCTCCCTTGAGAATACAGGGTTATCCTTAGGGCTACACTGTGGCTACTAAAATGTATGACTGCAGCATGTATGATATGAATCTCCACTGGGGTTTTAATTTCCAATGCAAATTTGTAAAATAATTTAAAACTTTTTAAAAAGAAAGACATCATTTCATAATATTCAATGTTTTTAGTCTGGAGTCTATTATTTATTGCACTGGTTCAACCACTGGCGCTGTGAGACAAATCTACTCATGCTCTGCAGGTCTATTGTTCAAATTAATTTGTTTTTTCATTTTTAAAAAAAATTGTATTAATTATATACAAATTAAATTAAAAGAAATTCCTTTCTATTTTTGCCACTGATTACAATGATTTAAGTTTGAATTTTCCTCAGCAATGTAAAAATGGCAATGTAATTGTGTTTTATAAAAGTGTTATTTTTGAATGAATGATACTTCTTCTATGTCAACAATCTATACTTGTTAACTTGTATGTTCATATTGACCTATGGCTTTATAATGCCTTTGATTAAGAAATAAAATATGTTTAACCAGAAAACAAATGTGTTTCTGTTGTGAAGTCTAATAATGTTTTAATCAAGATAATTGAATGTATCTATAAACCATCAAATAATTGAATTTCAGCTTATTAACTTAGTAATTAATACATTTGTAGGAAATCTGTTATTTGAAACATATTCTTCTTCTTCTATATCTTAAGGTCCCACGATCAATTTATTGATCATTTTGGCTCCTATGCATGTAGATGGGATTTGCTATGTTTCTGTTACTGGTGTTGATGAGGAAATCATGCACTAGGGGTTTGAAGGCTTGAGGCAATAGACACAAATGTGTTATTCTTATTAACAGTAGAAAAAACAACCTCATATAATAACTGAAGTACAGTTTAAATTTGCTCATATTTCTGCATTTGTGTTGTTTATTTTTAACGTGTGCTCTTTATCTTTAAGTTAAGAAGTTGAGTTTTAAACAAAATTATTTCAGGCGCTGGTAAATTTTCATTTAAAGGCAAATAAGACATTAATTTATTTTAAGTTTAAGTTATACAACATGTAATAAATATTTAAACAATCAGAAACAACAGCAGTAAAGAAATAGACAACCACAGCTAAGAGTGGATAAGGTTATAATTAAGTAGGCAACTTAAAAGTTTATTATGTCAATGAAACTTGAAACTGATTGTTATGCCTCAAGTTGGAAATTCATATTAATCAATGTACACTTTTAAGTTAAGTCTTCTCAATAACAATGGCATTTCTATGAGATGGAAGTTCAAAGCATGCCATCTGATGATATATTTAAATTCAACTCAGGACAACTTATATGATGTAAAATTTGGCTTGGTCATTACAGATTTGGACAGGTTATATTGGTAACGTTAATTATTATTTTAAAAAAAGTTGTTCATCCAGACTTGAAGAGAAGAATAGCCAGTTCTCCAACAAAAAAATAAATAAAGTTTTTGCTATCGTGGGATACAGTGCTGCCGAAATCATGGCCAACAATGCAGTGCCATGTAGGATTGTGATTCTTGTCAAATTCCTTTTTGATATAGGCGGCAATGTCCTGCAATGCAATTTATATTAAGTCATTTTCTTAAAATGGCATCCTTTTCAGTAGATTAAAAAGCATGTCTATCAACCCTAAGTTTAACACTTTCAAATTTTTAAGTGATAACCCTCTGTATGATTAATTTGTCTTTCAGCTTTCAAATATGAAATATATTCATCTTATTAAATTTTTAAATTAATATTTTACCCATTACATGTTGGTTTGAGTAACTTGTGACATTTCAGTAATAATCATCTCAAGTTTTCATGACATTTCAGTAATAATCATCTCAAGTTTTCATGACATTTCAATAATAATCATCTCAAGTTTTCATGACATTTCAATGATTATCATCTCAAGTTTTAATGACATTTCAATAATAATAATCTCAAGTTTTCATGACATTTCAATGATTATCATCTCAAGTTTTCATGACATTTCAGTAATAATCATCTCAAGTTTTCATGACATTTCAGTAATAATCATCTCAAGTTTTCATGACATTTCAATAATTATCATCTCAAGTTTTCCTTACCCTTTCTACGCTGTACAGCTTAATAGCACTTTTGGCACAAGTTAAAGCCTCGTCCCTCATGGGTGCTGGCATATCATCACTCTTTACGACAGGTATATAATCAGCCATGCTGATGTGGATTAGAAGTGATACCTAGTAAAGAGTTAACGAAGACGTATTTTATCATTTCTAGGACACATCTTAATAGCTGCCATAATTTATTCTTACATTCTAATTATTTTTTTATTCAAAGTGTGTCAGCATGCATGCAAATAATTTTTTGAAGCCCAATTTATTTACTTTCATTCATTTAAAATAAAATATTTAAAAATTAAACCAAAGAATTAAAATCTTGATATGAATACAAAAAAATGCAGTTTAAGGAAGTTTTTTTAATGTTGATTTTTTATTTGTTCTCATACATAACTGCAAAAACGAGACTATAATTATGGTGCCATTTTGAGCTGCCACATTACTATAAATTTGCTATGGGTTTATTTATTTAAAGTTAAATTTATGTTAATAAATAATAAAATATCTTTGTAACACCACCTTTATCGACCCCCATGGAAATAAATCCTTGTAAAATACTGGCTTTCATTCAGTTTTAAAAGAGATCTAATAATTATTTTGTCAATCTGTCTTTCCTTAATTTTTACTTACGGTCTGCTAATTATCTGTTAGTCAATAAATTTACATGAATAAAATTAGATAAACTGAATATGTAAGACATAGACCCCTTAATCATTAAAAATAATTTGAGCTTTTTTCTATAGTCTACTTCAGAGAACAGCAAAAGATAGATAGGCCTACATTTCAAGAGGGATCTATCTGTAAATTTTATTTGATGTAAATCTTAGTGTGTTTCGAGGTTTATGTATAGTTTTAATCAGTGCTTTTTTGTAAAAAAAATAGCTGCCGGTACTCAGTGATGGATTAACTAACTTTTAACTACAAGGAAAGCAGTTTCCCATTTATATTTTAATTCTTATTGCGCGCAATTTTAAAATAATTCAATTTTAACAAATTAATAATATAATAAATTAATAATAAACGTTAAAATACAAGAAAAGTACCGGCACAAAAAAAGCACTGGTTTTAATTCAAATTTCAATGTTGGTTAAAATTTATTTAGAAGCCAAATTATAGTGAAATCATAAAAGCTAAAAGACAGATATTATATTTTTACATTATACTTTTAGACAAACTGCTAAAAATTTAGTTCATATGCATTAACAAGGACAAGAGCATGACATGGAGTTACTGAGGGTTAGGGAATCGTGACTAAATGACCACGTGCCTTAATCTTAGATTCACCATTCAGGCCCAGGGCATTTAAATCAAATATTGACTTTCACATAATAAATAATTGGTAATATTCATTTATACATTATATAGATGATAATGTAACATATTTCTGACGTAATAATTATATGCAGTTCTAACGCTAATAACCGAAAATCAAAATGAAATAAGTCAAAAATATTAACAAAAAAAGCACCATCCGACCATCCTGTCTACATACTACATACCTTTGAAGTTTTTCTAGTTGCCTACTTAGACCTCCTTGAAATAAATGGGTGGAAAGTGAACTTAAGTCTTAGAAGTTATCTGTAATGACCAAGCCTTGCAATTAATAATTTCCTAAACACCCATGCCCATTCATTTTGGTATGGAGCTTTCGTTATTTTGAAAGACCATAATACACTGCGAAGCGCTTATCGTTACCAAGACAACCTGATTTTTTAAAACCAAAATTAGTTCGCCACAATAATTCGATAACGATATAAATAGTTAATTTTAAAAATGATAACGCACACTTGTCAAAAAATATATGACGTTATTTAAAATGTTTGTTAATAAATAACCATTTTGGCCTATCAATATCAAGGTTTTTTTCAAATTATTAGGTTACGAAATGTTAATTAAAATGTAGATATATTACACAATGTTTAACTTAAACAGTTTAAGTTGAAATGAAAGCAAAGCCAAAATTTAAAGATCGCAAAAAATTTATTAACATTATGCTTTATCTAAATGTTTATATACGAATTTCAAGTTTTAACTTTAAAATATAGGCCTATACGAATTTTAAAAAGGGTATGCACTACTAGTCCAGCGACTATTTTAATTTTATTAAAATATAATTATTATTTTCTTTAAATAGGCCTGCTTATTTTTGCAAAATGAATACATTTTGAATGCAATAATAAATAGTAATACAGATTGAAATGTTATTAATACTTATGCATTTATAACCTTAAAAATCCGCAACTTCCCTTTCAGGGTCATGATAAATTTCACTCTTTTCGAATGGGACATTCTTCAGGAACCCAACTATATAATAAATCACAACCTTTCCATCAATCCGTGAATATAATTCATATCAAGGTGTTGCCGCAGCTAGGCCTATGTTGATTAGCTGCGTAGATAAGGCAAATACATATAAGCTAACGTGACCATGGGCCGGGTAGTAGCCTAATTAACTAAGTATTTAGCTACGTACACATATGTTTTATTTCAGTTATTAAAAGCGTTATATGTTTAAGTGATAACCCTCTGTATGATGTGACATGATGATGCCACTATATGACATGATGATGCCACTATATGACATGATGATACCACTGTATGACATGATGATGTGATGTATTCAATTTTTAATTGAAAATGCTGGCGCTGTGGTTGTACGGGGCTATGTGAAAATTGACTTTTGCGGGACCATTGAAGTTACCCCGTTGGGTAAGCAGGCTGGGGTTTTCATTGTAGTATTTGTAGCTACTGCAATAAAAGTACATTTTATAGATAGTCCAATTTGAGTAAGCCTGCAGACATTAAGGATATGATATTAAGACACACAGTGGCATAGGAAAAAAGGGGGGGGGTCATTCCCTCTTTTCTATCTTATATTGAAGGGCAGAAAAAGGCTCAACCCACCCTGGATGACCCTAACTACACAACTTAAGATATGCTATTGTCATACTGGGTCTTACTTGTCATAATGATGGGACCCGTCATACTGGGTCTTACTTGTCATAATGATTGGACCCGTCATGCTGGGTCTTACTTGTCATAATGATGGGACCCGTCATACCGGGTCTTACTTGTCATAATGATGGGACCCGTCATACTGGATAATGGGACTTACTTGTCATAATGATGGGACCCGTTATTCCGGGACTTACTTGTCATGAGGATGGGACCCGTCATACTGGGAATTACTTGTCATAATGATGGGACCCGTCATAATGGATAATGGGACTTACTTGTCATAATGATGGGACCCGTCATTCCGGGACTTACTTGTCATGAGGATGGGACCCTTCATACTTGGACTTACTTGTCATAATGATGGGACCCTTCATACTGGGACTTACTTTTCATAATGATGGGACCCTTCATACTGGGACTTACTTGTCATAATGATGGGACCCGCCATAATGGGACTTACTTGCCATAATGATGGGACCCGTCATACTGGGACTTACTTGCCATAATGATGGGACCCTTCATACTGGGACTTGTCATAATGATGGGTCCCTTCATACTGAGACTTACTTGTCATAATGATGGGACCTGTCATACCGGGAATATGTTTACTCGCTTAGTTTCAAAATCTGTAACATTTGAATTGTTTGAAGCGAAATTACGTTAGGCGTGAGGGGCGAAGGTGACTTTTGATAGGGGGTGGGGTCCCACCTTAGCCATCCTTTGAGGACTCATAGAATTTTGGTCACTACGAAAAATTTCTTGACGTCAGCAGGAGGATCCAGACCCCGGTACTCCCCGACCAGACCCGCCCCTGGCTAAGGGACTCGGTTTTCTTACTGTATTATTGGTCAAAAAAAGAATTCCGGCAATGCACCACTTAGATCCATCATCTCAATAATGGGAAGATAGAATACTTATTAATAGAAATGGGGAGAAATGGCGTCCATTGGTGTATTTTTACCGTAGTGTAATACTCGGGCAAAAGAGCGAAAAAATCATTAAAAAATTAAGACGGCCAAATTTGTAAAAAGAATTGGTGTCAACATGAAAGAGGGGGTGTCATGGAAATATGTAGCGTTCTGTTGTATTAGTTTCCAATGATATATTCCAAGCTCTATATGGTCAGCAAAGATCTACTTGCTGACAAAGCAGACAAAGCAAATATATACTTGCTGACAAAGCAGACAAAGCAAAGATCTACTTGCTGACAAAGCATAGAAAGTAAATATTTGCATAGTCTAAAAACATTACTCTTTAAAAATCGAAATGCATTTTCAGGCCTGGGATATTTGACAAATAATTTACATAATGAAGTGGTTATAGGGACCCGAGTCCCTTTAGCCAAAATCGCTATTCGCAGCCTTCACATAATTATCAAGTGGGCTGAGTCCTTCAGAAGCGCGTGGGAATGGTGTGCCTGTATGTTTATATGTGTTTATTTCGTTGGGGGGGGGGGGGTTTGGGGAAGTTCCCATTTTTTTTTTTGGGGGGGGTGGTCTTGGGTAAGTTCCAATTTTTATTTTCACCTTGACTTTATCCCTGATTCTAATCCAGTCTTCATTTGACAGAAAGTTTGATCAGCCATTTTGAGATAAATATGGACTACATGCCTAACCCCGGAAGCTCTAATCAAAATGCACCCAGTGCTTGGCCGCTACCCAGCATGTGGACTTTCCTGGATGTCCATAGATACATATGTGATATAGGATACTCAAAATATGCTAATTGCTTTAGCAGGAATGCTATAAATGGAGCTCGCTTAGGTGATCTAAGCGTCTATGACTTACAAAGGTAATATAAAGGTCTCACAAAGGTCATTCATAAAGAACATTCATGATTTAAAATTTGCCTGAAGTGAATCAAACATTCATGATTTAAAATTTGCCTGAAGTGAATCAAACATTCATTAGATTCATAACAAGGTTTCCAAAAACTGACCTCATAGGCTCAGCGCACACCGGCCCTCCCCCCCCCCCCAAATATGCCAAGTAAAAGATAAACATTTGTGTACAAGTATCAGGGTTAACTGACCTCATAGGCTCAGTGCACACCGGCCCTAATTTAAAAATTGCCTGAAGTGAATCAAAAATTCATTAGATTCATAACAAGGTTTCCAAAAACTGACCTCATAGGCTCAGCGCCCACCGGCCCCCCCCCCCCCCCCAAATATGCCAAGTAAAAGATAAACATTTGTGTACAAGTATCAGGGTTAACTGACCTCATAGGCTCAGTGCACACCGGCCCTCCCCCAAGTATGCCAAGTAAAAGATAAACATTTGTGTACAAGTATCAGGGATAACTGACCTCATAGGCTCAGTGCACACCGGCCCTCCCCTAAATATGCCAAGTAAAAGATAAACATTTGTGTACAAGTATCAGGGTTAACTGACCTCATAGGCTCAGTGCACACCGGCCCTCCCCCAAATATGCAAAGTAAAATATAAACATTTGTGTACAAGTATCAGGGTTTCTTAATGGCCATTTAATGAATGAAATTTACACAAGATATGTCCTTTTATTTAAACTACATTCGCCTTGTCGTATTGCTTGCCGACTTGCTGACTTGCTGGGTGGTTGGCATTTTCAGATCAGAGTCTGAAATGATTCTTTCATGAGCAATGACCTCTGAAAATCTCTTCCAGAAGGGGAAAATGAAATGTAGTTAAAAGACTTGTTTAGATGTTCTTAGCCTTCAATTATGTTTACTTTTATGGTAGCCTTCAATCATGTTTACTTTTATGGTAGCCTTCAATCATGTTTACTGTTATGGTAGCCTTCAACCATATTTATTGTTATAGGTTTGGTGTGAAGAGCATAGCAGACGCCATCCGCCTTCATGCTATCATCACTAAAACATGTAACATCAAGTTGTACAACTTTGAAGGCATGGACGAGCCCCCCAATGTGTCCTATCGAGGAGCAGGGTAAGGGGAACCACTCTGCTCTCAGTTTACTTTGTTAGTTTCACCCCCTTCCATAAACTATGATCCATTACTGTCATTTCTTTGGCTTTGGTGCAACGTCAAATGTGCCTGGGACTAAACGACCCTGACTATTCAGCAGGCAACGTCAAATCTGCCTGGGACTAAACGACCCTGACTGTTCAGCAGGCAACGTCAAATATGCCTGGGACTAAACGACCCTGACTATTCAGCAGGCAACGTCAAATGTGCCTGGGACTAAACGACTCTGACTATTCAGCAGGCAACGTCAAATGTGCCTGGGACTAAACAACCCTGACTATTCAGCAGGCAACGTCAAATGTGCCTGGGACTAAACGACTCTGACTATTCAGCAGGCAACGTCAAATGTGCCTGGGACTAAACGACTCTGACTATTCAGCAGGCAACGTCAAATGTGCCTGGGACTAAACGACTCTGACTATTCAGCAGGCAACGTCAAATGTGCCTGGGACTAAACGACTCTGACTATTCAGCAGGCAACGTCAAATGTGCCTGGGACTAAACGACTCTGACTATTCAGCAAGCAACGTCAAATGTGCCTGGGACTAAACGACCCTGACTATTCAGCAGGCAACGTCAAATGTGCCTAGGACTAAACGACTCTGACTATTCAGCAGGCAACGTCAAATGTGCCTGGGACTAAACGACTCTGACTATTCAGCAGGCAACGTCAAATGTGCCTGGGACTAAACGACACTGACTATTCAGCAGGCAACGTCAAATGTGCCTGGGACTAAACGACTCTGACTATTCAGCAGGCAACGTCAAATGTGCCTGGGACTAAACGACTCTGACTATTCAGCAAGCAACGTCAAATGTGCCTGGGACTAAACGACCCTGACTATTCAGCAGGCAACGTCAAATGTGCCTGGGACTAAACGACTCTGACTATTCAGCAAGCAACGTCAAATGTGCCTGGGACTAAACGACTCTGACTATTCAGCAGGCTGGGGTATACATTCATAGATACTGCAACAAAATGATATTTTATATTTAAATATGGCCTATTTGAGTAGGCCTACATTACCTTCAGTGGTGACCGGGTAAAAGTATTGAGTAATATAATTTTCATTTTGAAAAATGGCGATTTTGGCTCTTTGAAGATAGGACCCAGGGACGCAACGGTCAATGCATCTGACTCAATGCCAGATATATGAGACTTGTTGTCTACACTACAGTACAAGCTGAACACTTGAGCGGGTTGAAGATGTCCTACAAAATGACCAGTTTGATACGTTGAGTCATCCAAGCGGACTAAAGGCAGTATCTCAAAGTCTGTGGAATTGTGACTGGGTTTGCTAAGAGTTCATGAAATGTAGTTATATTAAGAAATAAAGACGTCCATAAAGTACAAGGGGCCGTCCATAAAGTACGTCACGCCCCAGGGGGGGGGTGAAAGAAAGTGTGACCGGGGGAGGGGGGGTCAGGCCATGTGTGACGTCACACATTTATTTTTTTTTTAATTTTTACTTCTAATTTATTTTTTATTTTTTTAGTGGTATTTATTAGCTTTAAAAAAAAAATTCAAAAATTGTGTGTATCATTTGAATTAGTTTTATGTCAACTAGCATGAAATGCGTATCTCCTGAATGTGTTGTTCACGATTCCTTTCGCTAGGAGCGCTAGTATGTTGTTGCGAAGCCTTGTTTCATGTACAGCCTTGCTTTCGTCATGCCTGAAGTAGTATTATTTCTATGTTGTCCGCTGCATAATTCTGTCACTGTCCTTTTTATTATTTAATCATTTGGTGAGGTAAAGTTTCTCTAATATACTTCTTAACCTGTGTAAAAAGATTGATGAATTCATAATCAGAAGATTATCTGAAACTTGACCTCACCTATTGTAAATGAAAAAGCAGCAGATAAATGATGTGTATTATATAATTGTATAGTCTAATTTTTGCAATTTTTGTTTTCAAATTCAATCTAGATTGAGTTACTGCTTCAATGAATAACCGTGACAACTGTTGACAATTAACTATTCTACTATTAAAGTCATTTTAAACATGTGATAGTGGAAATTAATTGGAAATTTTATATTTTAATACAGTTTAATAGTGAAGTGTGTTTTAGATTAAATTTCAATTAGGTGTTAATTTTTTTTTAAATTTTGTTCGAAAGTGTGACGTACTTTAGGGGGGGGGGGTCAGAGATTTGTGACAGTTTGTGACAGGGGGGGGGGGGTAAAATGGTAAAAAATAGCGTGACGTACTTTATGGACGGCCCCCAAGGACTACCATTGGTCACTGTGAACTCTACCCTGGACAGACGCAACAGTCATTGTATTGATTTTTTAAAAGTATTGCTTTAATTTTTTTTTTCAATTTTAAGACACGGGATGGAAGTAAATCTATATAATGTGATTTTTTAAATAGTTGGAAATCCTTACATTATGTTGTTGTTATTTTTTAAAAAATAAATACATTTAAATAAATGGAATTCATTTTTCTACAACAGAAATTCAAACATTCTTCCAGTCTTGCCAGTTTGCCACGACAAGCTTAAGCTTCCGACCATACCCGGCCGCCACTGCATCATGAACCCACGTGACATGTGTCTGCCCTATCGTGATGCAGGCGACCGCTGCTATCGTTACAACCTGCCCGTCCAGTCCTACCATGACCACTGCATGGTAATAGGGAGAACAGACGTGTGGCAGTTGTACAACTCACTGTTTTAAAGTTTTCTTAGCCAACTGTAATAATGATCACAGTAAATAAGTAAATACGTGTGAATAAAAGAATTGGGCCCGATTTGTGAAATTTTGTATGGTGCCATCAACAATGTCGGTTAGTAGCAACCAGGCTTATTATTTATTATTGGATTATCAAATACGACATTGTGTGAATGATCTAATGTATGTTTCTGCGTGCATCTCTTTTGTATTTTTAAAAAAAAATAATATTATTACAACAACAGTGTTTCTAAAACAAAAACACAAAAAAGTGTAAACATTATCTCAATTAACCAATAAAGTTTTATTGTTAAAATAAATTATCATAAACTATGATCAACTCAAAGATTGAAATAAAATTGTTCACTTCTCAAATTATACAACTTAACCACCTCAAAAATAGTAGCGTAGCCACCCAGGGCGGGTCAAGATTTTTGCAGCTCCCCTTCCATTGTAAAAACCCTCTAGTTGGCCAAAAATGCCGCCCCTTTATATAAAGAAAATAAAAGTGCCACCCGGAACCCCATCTATTCCTACGCCACTGCTAACAACTAATGAGAATACTCTCTACCACCTGTTGTAGTTGTACTCAGTACTTTGTCTGACAGTGCCACCTGCTAACAACTAATGAGAATACTCTCTCCCAACTGTTGCACTTCGTACTTTGTCTGACGGTGCCCCCCCCCCCCGGGACACTATCTCCTCTTTCGCCACCCCAAGTGCTAAAGCTATTGTTATTTTAACATTAAAAAAAAAGGGATGCAGAATCTAATGGAAGGTCCTCTGAACAACACAATAAACAAAATTCATTTCCTGTAGGCTGCGACTACTCGTGCCCGGGTACCAGAAGTGAGAGTTTGAGATTTAAAAAATATATATTTAAAATATTATTGTTTGGTTTGTAAGACACAATGAGGTATGGGACCCGGGTGCGAAGGGCGGCGCTGCGTCTCCGTGGCCATTTTGACTCAATGCTATTCGGATGTCTTCGTGGTAGTTTATTTTAGTTAAACTGAAGAATTAAGTTTACAAACATATATATCTAGTCCACTCAATTATCTTTCATTTGATACCTCATTTGTCTTACAAACCCAACAATAATATTTGTAATACTATTTTAATCCCAACCTGCCAACCTCTTACTTCTGGTACCCGGGTACGAATAGCCACTTCGTTTCCTGCATGTCCATTTTCAATTGCCCGCCACCCAACCATTAAATATTGCTGATTTCGTCCATCGAATGTGGTCTTGCTTCGACTCTTGAATGGTTGGGTTTACGCCTCAATGGTTGGGTTTACAGCTGGCCAACATTCCACACATATTTATTGATCACAAAGACAGCTGGCCAATCCTCCACACATATTTATTGATCAAAAAGACAGCTGGCGAACCTTCCACACATATTTATTAATCACAAAGACAGCTGGCCAACTTTCCACACTTATTTATTAATCACAAAGACAGCTGGCCAACTTTCCACACATATTTATTAATCACAAAGACAGCTGGCCAACTTTCCACACATATTTATTAATCACAAAGACAGCTGGCCAACCTTCCACACATATTTATTAATCACAAAAACAGCTAGCCAACCTTCATCACACATTTATTGATCACAAAGACAGCTGGCCAACTTTCCACACATATTTATTAATCACAAAGACAGCTGGCCAACCTTCCACACATATTTATTGATCACAAAGACAGCTGGCCAACCCTCCACACATATTTATTAATCACAAAGACGGCTGGCCAACCTTCCACACATATTTATTGATCACAAAGACAGCTGGCCAACC
>CAXITT010000176.1:459846-495166 GCA_964033795.1 Lymnaea stagnalis
CTTTTTTTTTCCCCCCCCCCCCCAAGAAAGTTAATCGATTTTTTGTGGCCCCCCCCCCTAGAAAGTTTTCTCCAGGCGCCCATGCTTGACACCTTTTTTTGACTTTCCAAGTCTTACCTTGTGAACGTTGTAGTTAAAATGGTGCTCACAAATTGGGCTGTGTTTTCATCACTCATATTCTATAGGCTGCATGTGGTCAATTTTGATACGACTTTCTTAAGAGTTTAGCGAAAGAGCTTTGTAAGATTTCGTTCATTAATTAAGTAATATTGTAGATTCGTGAACAGAAAGCAAAAACTAGCAGTACTGAAACTCTCGCAGTTTGTCAATAGTGCAAATGTCCATCTGCAAAGGGACGTAATGATGATGCTCAGTTTAAAGGAAGTTCCTTGTGGACTTTATGGGGGGCGAACGCAAAAGACTTCTCCTTCCATTGGTTGGGTTTACCTAGACAGTCTTTATGAATGATTGGGTTTACCTTGACAGTGTTTATGAATGATTGGGTTTACCTTGACAGTCTTTATGAATGATTGGGTTTACCTTGAAAGTCTTTATGAATGATTGGGTTTACCTTGACAGTCTTTATGAATTATTGGGTTTACCTTGACAGTCTTTATGAATGATTGGGTTTACCTAGACAGTCTTTATGAATGATTGGGTTTACCTTGACAGTCTTTATGAATGATTGGGTTTACCTTGACAGTCTTTATGAATGATTAGGTTTACCTTGACAGTCTTTATGAATGATTGGGTTTACCTTGACAGCATGAGCGCCCGCAGGGGGGGGCAAGGGGGGGGGCTCTCCATGATGTACAAGATAAATAATGGGCTGGTCCACTGTTCCAGTATTAAACAGAAACTCGTCCCTCTCCCCCATAGACAGCGACGAGGCCATGACAGGCAGTTCCTGCTCATACCAGCAAGAAGCCAGCACAGTAACTGCCCAATGCTGCCAAAGTCAATCAGGGTCTAGAACAAAAGCTTTCAAAAGGAATAGTTGAGGCGACAACACTTGACACATTTGCGTCCACTGCCTCAAGCCTTCCAACCCCCAGTGCATGATACCCTCACAAAGCAGCCCTTGCAACCAGTGAAATGTCCTCGTCAACACCAGGCACAGAAACAATGCAAATTCCATCTACATGCATAGGGGCCAGAATGATCAATAAATTGAACGTGGGCCCTTAATAAATAAAAGAAGAATGATTGGGTTTACCCGGACAGTCTTTATGAATGATTGGGTTTACCTTGACAATCTTGATTGATTGAGTTTACCTGGATCGTCCTAAATAGTTTTACTTGGACTTGTATGACACCCCCATCCCCCTTTTTCAGATACTCCTTAAATCTACCCCCCGTTCAGATACTCCTCTAAATCTTCTCCCCCCTCTTCAGATAGCCCTCAAATCTTCTTCCCCCTTCAGAAACCCCTCAAATCTCTCCCCTCCCCCCAAATCAGATACTCCTCAAATCTCCCCTCTTCAGATACTCCTCAAATCTTCTTCTCCCCCTCCTTCAGATAATCCTCAAATCTTCTTCGCCCCTCCCACATCCTCACAGATATACCACAAATCTTATTTTTTCCCCACCAGAAATTTCCTAGGTAACGCGATTATAAAGAAAATTGTAAGTCAAACATATATATGTTGACATACGCCTTGCCATGGTGAGTAAAGCGTTCAATTATAGTTCATTTGTGTTCATCGAGTCTTACACGTATTGGGTTCACCAGCTACATCGCCATTGAATCAACGTAGGCTGTAGACAGTGTCTGTCTGTCATAGGCTGTAGACAGCGTCTGTCTGTCATAGGCTGTAGACAGCGTCTGTCTGTCATAGGCTGTAGACAGCTTCTGTCTGTCATAGGCTGTAGACAGCGTCTGTCTGTCATAGGCTGTAGACAGCATCTGTCTGTCATAGGCTGTAGACACCGTCTATCTGTCATAGCACGTCCGATTTTTACTAAATTGTATGACCACTGCACATATTTGTGTTGGTTATAGGAAATTCTCTTGCCCATTTCTTGCATGGAGTTAGTGTCTGTGTACCACCGGATTGTACAATTGTAGGTAGAATCTTCCTACAGGTGAACACAACACGACAAGTCAGCGTGTGTCATCTTACTCAGCGAACGAATCAACCTCAAACATCACATCCAAATCCAAGTAAGTTGGGAAAGACAAGGGAATTATTTTAATGCAAGAGTTTGGGTTCACCAAAGTTATGTTCAGGTATTGACAAAATTAATAAATATTTGGACAACAGACGAGTCAAATGACACATTGACAGCCCTGAACCAGACTAGCAGGCAGACTTTTAGAGCAATACAACCAAATGCCACCTTGACAGCCCTGAACCGGACTAGCAGGCAGACTTTTAGAGCAATACAACCAAATGCCACCTTGACAGCCCTGAACCGGACTAGCAGGCAGACTTTTAGAGCAATACAACCAAATGCCACCTTGACAGCCCTGAACCGGACTAGCAGGCAGACTTTTAGAGCAATACAACCAAATGCCACCTTGACAGCCCTGAACCGGACTAGCAGGCAGACTTTTAGAGCAATACAACCAAATGCCACCTTGACAGCCCTGAACCGGACTAGCAGGCAGACTTTTAGAGCAATACAACCAAATGCCACCTTGACAGCCCTGAACCGGACTAGCAGGCAGACTTTTAGAGCAATACAACCAAATGCCACCTTGACAGCCCTGAACCGGACTAGCAGGCAGACTTTTAGAGCAATACAACCAAATGCCACCTTGACAGCCCTGAACCGGACTAGCAGGCAGACTTTTAGAGCAATACANGGGGGGGGGGGGGGGGAGGGGGTAAAAAGAAAAAAAAGTCACAGGAAAAAAAAAGTCGTAAAATATGTTTCACATAAACTCCTAAGTTTCAGTGTTTATGAAATGATATGTGTAAGTCCATACACATGATATGTGTAAGTCCAAACACAACCTATGTTTAGTTACTGGAAAATAGAAAATAGCAGGAGCTTATTCGGACCGTGTTTTTATACTCGTTTGGGATTAAATCTGTGTTACTTTATGCCCTTCACAAAACACCCCTCCCTAACCCGGTATCGGGCCGCGGAGCGGCACGTCGGGGATTTCCCTTTGACAGGACAGCCCCCACCTGAGTCTGATCGACCACGTTCTCCGCCAGGGGCCGCCCCAACCCAAAGACACCCGGTCGGTCCGACACTTTGTTTGCACACAGCGCACACGATCGACTTTCTCAGGAGTCGGGATGGAACAAATTTACGTCCTAATATCTTCCCCCCACCCATCCCGGGGAAGCGATAGACGCCCTAGAAGAGGGATTCTACAGTGGGTTTCCACAACGCAACTAATTTGCGATGTAGCTGGGACGAAACGGTTGCCTTGGAGCAGCTTCTGAGAGCTGCGTAGTAAGAATCATCGGCCAGAGGTAACCACCTTCGCCTATCGCCTCATATCCATTAACGGCAACTTGTAATCATGATCCCTACCCTTTGTCTGCCTTTTCTTCCAGTTGGGAAGTTTCACAACCGGCAGCCCTGTAGGAGCTGTTTTATGTACGGCGGGTACCGAGCACATCCCTTGTCTGCCCACGCAGGACGCGCCCAGTAGTTGTATTCCCCGGGTAACGCCGAGGGGGTCGGTGGCCGACGCCTTCCAATCGACAAGCCACCACGGATTTGTCAACCGGAACGGGGGGGGTCAGTCATACTGAGTGTGTGTTATTTGTATTATGCATACATTTTATAATCACACAGTTAAATCTATGCTTTATTCAAAATTATTGACATTGTTATGTATAAAGCCAATAAACAGAAATAAGATGACACTAGATGGTAGTAAGCGATAGGTCATTTGATTCTCGCGTCTGATCTCACCGGCACATCTTGTCAGACACTACCATGGTACCCCCATCCCCAGCTGTTGTACAATCACATAACTGTAACCACACTAAAACTCATTATCGTCACCAAGGGAGTGAGTGCGATCGAACCAAAAGATAGACAAATTCATTTGTTCCACAATCTTGTCGGGATTTGTTTTTTTTTTTTAATATCTGATGGCTGATTTCTTTTTCTGTGCCTTTTTTTCTTGTGACTTTTTACCTAGCAAAATTTGTGACTTTTTTGCCGAGCAAAATTTGTGACTTTTTACCTAGCAACATTTGTGACTTTTTTTCCCGTGACTTTTTTATCTGTGACTTTTTTCCGCTCACCGATAAAAACAGGCAGTTTCTGGATCCGAAATCCCGAAATTTAGATGACCTTGATCAAAACACCGTCTACAGCAGTGGATCTCAACCTTCCAAATGCTGCGACCCTTTAGTAACGTTCCTCATGTTGTGGTGACCCCCAACCATACAATTATTTTCCTTGCTACTTCATAAACATGTGTTTTTCTATGGTCATAGGCGACCCCCTTGTAATGTTCGTTTGACCCCCAAAGGGGACGCTACCCACAGGTTGAGAACCGCTGGTCTATAGATAAGATACCATCATTCATTGTATAGCAAAGACTCAGCAACAAGAGTCGTAGTATAGGGCCTAACTATAATAGCAATCTTTGAAAGGAGTTCAGAAGTTCAGACCCATGAAGCTAGCAGCTGTGTGTGTGTGTGTGTGTGTGTGTGTGTGTGACACAGGAACACGAAAAGAAAACAACACCGAATAATAGTCGCCTTCACCTAAATAATTCCCCCACCCCCGAGTTCACACCAAGAGATTGCCAAACTCAAAAAAATATAATAAAATTTACGGACAGATATCAACATATTAGACATGGCTGACATGTGTACCTCCAAACAAATGTAAGCTAGAACCATGCAAGATTGCCCCTGATTGTGATCAAGTGAGTTAAAGCCATGCAAGATTGCTCCTGATTGTGATCAAGTGAGTTAAAGCCATGCAAGATTGCCCCTGATTGCGATCAAGTGAGTTAAAACCATGCAAGAAGTGACGTGGAGATGTCTCGTTTCGCTTCATTTCAAAAGATTATTTTATGTACAATGTGCCCAGCAATATACTGCGTGTCCAGCAATATACAACAATGTGTCTTGCAGTATACAACAATGTGTCCAGAAATACACAAAAATGTGTCCAGCAGTGTACAACAATGTGTCATGCAGTATAGGTTTCTCTTCAATTCTGATGTTAAACCTAGAAGAACACCGTTGCTATGATGTTAAACCTAGAAAAACACCGTTGCTGTGATGTTAAACCTAGAAGAACACCGTTGCTATGATCTGCTTTGGTGAGCCTTGTTTTGCCCTGTGTTTAGAATATTTGTTAAGTCGTGAGTTGGGAGTGAATCGTGTTAAGACGGCGAGGTGGGGTTGGCTGAAGCGTGGACACCAAGAAATGTGTTAGGTGTAAACAAGATGTGTGGCCACGAGACATTCGTTTGTCAAGTTAGCGTGTTGAGAGTTCGCAACAACAGTGTAACAGTGCTATTTGTTTCCTTTTAGTTCCAATCTAATAAACTATTGCGAGGGGTTAGCTTTTAGGAGACTCACTCTTTTAGATGTATCATGCTTCAGGTATTTTTAATGAAAATTGAAAGATATTGGCAATTTAATTTGATTTAAACGTCGGTCGACAGCATGTTTTCCAATTTTGGCTCAAGATTTTATCTGCATATTCCAAAATTAATGTTATAAATGCGAATCACAAGTTGGATACTTTTAAAGGGGAATAACTCTCGTCAACAAGTTTTACTTCTCCCTGTGATGAATCGAAAAATCCAAGTAAGAAAGTGTGTTTACAATAATGTTAGACTGACTAAGATGTTAGTCCCGGGCGGTAAGGACCTTAGCTACGCCACTGCTGCTTACAATTACAATGTAGTGAAATTAGTGAAGAAAAGCAGTGGCGTCTTGGAGGCCTCATGCTCGAGGGGGCCTTACTTAACTTTTTACGATTCTAGTTCTGCTCCCAAATTATTAGTAAATATAATATTAATATAAACATTTTTGGCAATTATTTTGCTTTCAAAATGAAAGTGAAAGCGTCCAGTTTTTTTTTCTCCAGTTTATTTAAACACGTTTTTGATTCTCACATCATTTACATTTTTTGGGTATTAGCT
The DNA here is from genome assembly GCA_964033795.1 of Lymnaea stagnalis. NCBI lineage: Eukaryota > Metazoa > Mollusca > Gastropoda > Lymnaeidae > Lymnaea > Lymnaea stagnalis. Next base: position 465,929 of record CAXITT010000176.1, read on the forward strand.
TAGAAATATATTATTATGGCATTATGAGAATGAATATGTACAACCAATGTCATTAAAAATAGTATAAGAATAATTGTTTAAATAGCCCTTCCAACCGGAACAGCCGAATTTTTTCTTGGCCGACGCCCAAGTGGTAGATTACCAGGTTTCTTTTGATATATTATTAATTTGAAAAAAATAAATTATTTACTTGTTGGGGGTTCGGGGGAGGAGTAATTCAAAGAGTCTTACAAAAAGCACCAACCATTAATTATTTAGTAATTTAAATGAAGAAAGTCAAAGTAGTTAGAAATTACAAATAAAATTTTTAAGTTACTGCATTTGCTTTGAAATTCATGCTGTCTTATTTTCCGTAATAGGATAAATCACATTCACATATGAAAAAATATACACTTCTTTTATAAATATTACCTTTCTTCTTTTTTTATATCTACAAAATCTACAGACCTTTTCTAAAAAACAGTATTTTTTCTCATTTTTTTGTAACTAAATTTTTGGATAACCTGAGTTTTAAATTAAATCCAAAATAATTATTTAACTAACATAATAAAAAGGATCTTTTTTAAAAAAAAATAACAATCAACTGTTTTTATCGGACTTAAAAAAAATGTATTTATATTCATTTATTGAATTAGTTTAAACATAGTTTCAAATAAAATTATGATACAACCTAGCTAAGTAGATTCAACAAAAATAAAAAGGAATTTTGGAACCCATGCACCGTCAAGGGATCCTAAATTTCAACTAGCATCTTTTCTGTTGCTAGCCGGCTTTGTGTAGAATGATGCAAAACTAAATTGATGTATGCACTAAAATGTATCCTATCATTTTGAATTTATCAGAAGTTTTTGGGGAGGAGCTTACTGAGACCTCTCTCCAAACCTTCCCCTCAGTTTCGTTCACACCCCCTATCTCTTCTCCCCCCTATCTCTTCTCCCTCCCCCTATCTCTTCTCCCTCCCCATCTCTTCTCCCTCCCCCTATCTCTTCTCACTCCCCAATTAAAGTGTCAGTACTGACACATTTTAATCTTTAAAAAAAGCGCTTAATGTAAGTAAATACGATTTTCTTGAACTGACAAAATTATGACATACCTTTAGTTTGGTATACGTAAATGGACTATAAAGATTCTAGGTATGAAACTAAGCTGGGGCTAAAAGCATACCCTCAGGGAGCTCCACTACCAGAATGGTATTTATGGTTATTTATGGTGGTGGCGACAAAATCAGAGCTGGCCCTGGGCCTCAAAATTCCTAATTTTGTTGCCGATAGATGCCCTGCTACCCTCCCCCAAACACCTGAAATACTACCCCCACGGAAAAAATTACCTGAAAGAAACTGGTCAAAACGCAAAGGCCAACCTATGCCATAATACTATTCAAAGCATTACTTGAATTGTGGGCTATAGACAGACAGCTATTCCCAGGAAAAGTGGTGCCCAGGGCAGAATAGTAAGACGGTTTTGCTTCCCGTCTATGTGAAGAATATGGGATTTTATGGTTAAATTCAGTATTAAGGGCCTACCTTAAGACGATTTTGCCGCCCCCTTATATTTGCGCCAGGGGGTGATTGACCCTTTTCCCCCTACACTGAATATTTAGAGGGTTTAGGGACCTCAGTTTATTACTGTGCCCAGAGCCTCCCTAGCTGTAAAGATGGCCGGGGGGGGGGGGGGGTTAAGTGTACATGCCACATCCCAAACTAGGTCAACACACTGGCTATAACTGTCTTATTGAAAGAAATATAGCGCCTAATTTAATTATATGCATTCAATAACTCACCTTTAATTAGGGTCGTTGTAAGACGATGGAAGCGTGCGGAAGAGTTTGGGATAGAGTGAGAGTAAAAATTGAGATGTGGTTAAATAGGAAGGGGGGCAGGGGTAGAGGTGGGAAAAGGGTTATGTTGGAATGGCATAGAGATGATGCAAGGATTGAAAGAGGAGGGAGGATGGGTTGATGGGCGAATATCATGTGAGCCAAGAATTCATCATGCTGTTAATGGGCTTCTTAAAAGTTTATTTTACACTAGGACCGAGACAGAGCCAAATCATGTTTGTGATTCCTTGAGCCAATACTACCTTGATGTCTGAAAGCTATGTGTAACCTAATCAAGAATGAAATCTCACTTAAATTCTGTAACTTGTTATTATGACTGATATTCCAAGACTTAATGCCATTTATTTGATGTGGTCCTTCTAGCAGAATCCCAACATCTGGCCTACTTATGACTAGCACGATCCTGGTCAGGACCATCAGCGCTGGTTCAAGGAGGAAAGCTTTGGGAATGATGGGTTCAACCAAGCGGGACTCCTCCAGCTCACTGTATGGCATACCATCTAGAAGGGTAACGCTATTTCAATAATATTGTATCTATAGAGAATTTCGACCTCTATATACAAATGAATTTCTATCATGTAATACTAAATGGATCGTATATAAGTGAGTTATAATTGTTTGCTCCTAGAATGAAAGTTCTGATGAAGAGGAAGATGATGTTGATGAGGTGGTCGGAGAAAATGACAAGGTAGCGGGAACAACTGTGTAAGTCAAATATTTATTTTTATTACGTAAATAGCTGCTGGTGTCTTTCATGAAATGTAGGCTTTCTTTAATTGGTAGGCTAATTGAAGTATGCAATGTAAGCTTTCATTTAGTGGCAGGCTAATTGTAGTGTAAAATGTAAGCTTTCATTAAGTGGTAGGCTAATTGTAGTGGATTAAAAAAATTTTTTTAAAATAAATTGCATTAAAAACAGTTTGCTTGCCAGGTACTTAACACAAGGTGCTTCCTTAAATGACGTCACACTGTAGTGGCCGAATTTGTAAACACCCCCCCCCGCCCATTACATCATCACATTTATAAAAATATTTAAACACCCTCATGATAGATAATATCAATACATGACGTCCCCTTCCCACTAGATGCGAGATGTCAATGATGGATCACCCACTAGTTAAAATGGCTTTCCATGTCAACTTTTCACTAGCAGATTCATAATATCAAAACTCTATATTGCATTAAGGAAAGAGAATGGCACCTCGCCCATGATTGCTACAAAAATCCGGATGTTGCCTGGCAAGTTCCGGGGCCAGGATCCAGGAATCACATCACCGATGATGAAGTATGACGCTGCGCTGTCCGACGATGTCATTTCATCAATGACGCGATCATTTGAAAGCAATCCATCAATTCCAGATGCAGACATAGTGGTACTTATAACTCTTTTTCAACTTTCTCTGCTTTTAACTTTACATTATTCATAATCCAAAAATTAAGAAAGCATGACTATTGAGTAAGAGCATCATCATCATCATCAGGTTGGTTACTTGAATAGAGGGCAAGATACGAGATTGAAAGAACCATTGATGATTGGAGTAGCTAAGAGTTTGTGACGCCAGGGGCATTCCTTGATTTCACTAGCCCTATTTAACGAAAACCATTATGAATAGTTCTACAGAACACAGATAAAAATTAGTCTGTAGAAAGATGAAGTGGGTCCAAAATTCCACCCCAAAATAAGTTCTGCACCCCCACCCCCTTAACCCAACTCATCATACACCCCCCTTTTTCCTACACCCCCTTGTATAACGCCCAATTTCTTCATACTCCCTCCTCCTACGTTCTGGCTGTAGAAAGTTGTGGCTGTGGGAAGAACGACTTTGTAATTGTTGCCAAATTACTAAACAAATGTGGATTGAGTATATAAATACATAAGACTGTATCATGATAAAAATGATGAAGTTATTAGTTCCTTTTAATTGTGTCACCACAATGATTTACACCTTGTCACATTTTTAGAATTGCATTTCAATGCGATTCAGATTTTAAAAAAGAATTAGAGATCTATCAGGCATAAAACAAGATTTTGTTCCGATTAACTCACCATCATTTTCTTTCTTGACCCTAACAGTTTTAACATGTTAAAACTGCGGGTCACACTTTTCCCTTATGGACTACTTAAAATTTTTTTAAAATTGTGAATGCTCGGAAATCACTACCTACATACATAATTAAATTTTTTTAATCCATTTTGAAAATGAATATATTTTTACCACAAACTTCTTTTCAGCAGTAATGTCTTTCATCTTTAAGGACTTAATGTTGGTCTTTATTTCCCAGCACTATGAGAGATTTAGGTGGTTGACATATGGTTCCATAGACCCAGATAGTTCATTTTCTTTTTATTGGAAGGTAATAGCATTATCCATGTGTTATTGAATTCATAACTATTACAAACATTTAATTGATAAATCAAAACGACAAAAAAATAAAACTTCTTGACTTACTTGGTTTTCTCAATTGGCACAGGGAGTCACAAATGTGCTGTGCGAATCCTTACATAATACGGTTGTGTCTACTTAAAAGCTATTATGTCATGAAATATGCCTTAAAAAATTTAATTCAAAAAAATTACTGCCTATTCTGAAATTTTAGTGTAAACTCAAAACGACTTTGCCATGCTGTATTGAAACTATGACACAAGAAACCATGAAAATCAAGGCACCACAATCCTAAGGAAACTATTGAGAATATAGTCATAAACACATTACATAAACACATAACATAAACACATTTATTAACAGAAATGAAAGATTTTGAAATGTTAAACATTATCATTTGAAATTAATTTTTTTATATTTTATGGTGACAATAGAGCTTTTTTTTTTCATTGCTCTTTCCTTTCCCCGCTATCTTTCAGGCAACAGTAACCATGGCCATGGTTTATAACACAGTAGTCGTCATCTTACAGACATCTTACACTGAGATGAGGAATGAGGTAGTTACATCATCACAACAAATCCTGTCAAGCTACTTTTCATGTCTCATCATATGATATATCTATTTTCACAAACTATCAGTGAATATTTTATGGGGAAAATCTGAACCCATGTAATATTTACAAGGGGGAAAATCTGAACCCATGTAATATTTACAAGGGGGAAAATCTGAACCCATGTAATATTGACAAGGGGAAAAGAATGGCCATTCTGAGTTGACGGAACAATTAATTCAATGCCCAAAATAAGCTTTGCCCATTCTTCCCTGGGGTAATGAATATGGATAAAATCACAAATTGAGAGTGCCATAAACAGTGTCACCAAGAACCCGACAACATAATTTCATCATTTCTAATTTCAGGCTAATTTTGTTACTCTTGATCTATTAAGTGACATCATTTACCTCTGTGACATCTTCTTTGAGTCGAAAACTTCCTTTCTCTCTAACGGCTGTTCGGTAGGTGGATTTCTTCTCTTGAACTATGAGGACATTAAATAGAACTGTACAAATATGTTATATTACTTGATTACTCTGTGACTAGGCAAAAGCATCAGAAGTGTTTCTTTTTTGTCCCGACTGTCAGTTTTAGTCACATATTAAAGTCATAGAATTCAGTTCTTTTAAAATTCAACTTTAAAAAAAAATTACATATCGGTACATGTCTAATGTCACAAGTTATTGATTACAAGCAATTTCTTACTAAAATTTTTAAAGCTCTAAGAATTGTTAAAATTTAGCTTTATTATTTGAACTTTGTGTTAAGGTCACAGGGTTCAAGGAGACATGGCATCATTATACAGGAAAGCCTCAGTTTGTTTACGACATCATTTCCATCTGTCCTGTATTTAGCATTGTTGAACAAATAGCATGTAAGTCATTATGGTAGCAGGCAGGATAGTCATGAAAAAGGCATGACATTCATTAGAGAAATATAATGTTAAGCCTTTCTGGAATGAGGGAAATATAAAATTTCAAACTGAAATGTAAGATTTGTTACACATTCACACATTCAAATAGCATTCAGAGAAATGAGAATACTGTTTTATAAGACAAAAATGTGTACTTATGTCTGTCAGTATGTGTACTTATGTCTGTCAGTTACTGTTTTGGTCATTAAAAATTTAATGAATTTGATTTTTAATAAAGACATTTAAGATCTCTAATGATCAAACATCATTTTATGTGTCCCTGTACAACATCTAATCAATTGTATGTCTTCTGCAACAAGAGGACATATCATGTTATTTTGGCTTGTAAAATTGTTCAACATATCCGTGATCAAATTGAGACATTTTTTTTTTTTATACAGATTTTTCTGTCATCTTTGAATTTCTAGACAACTCTACACTTGTCAGATATGGTAGGTGGCTTTCTCTTATCTGTAGAACTTTTCGCCTTAAACCAAACCAATGTGCCCTTCAGATATTACAAATTCTCTACTGGTAAAGAATTTATAGGTGAATGATTGTTTTATTGTTTCCAGTCAATGTGTACCGGCCAGTTTTGAGACTGAATAGACTGTTGAAATGTCACTCGATGGAAAGTTTCTTCCACAAAACTGAAAGGTTCGTTTAGTAACTAAGCAGTATTATCTGACCCTGCAGAGATCTCCAATGACTTCAAATAATAGAATTTATAAAAAAAAAATTATTTTATGTTAAATGTTTAATCAGTGTCATTTACATTTAATCAATGTCATTTACATTTAATCTGTCATTTACATTTAATCCATGTCATTTACATTTAATTTGTGCATTTACATTTGATTTGTGTCATTTACGTTTAATCCATGTTATTTAAATTTAATCAGTGTGATTTACATTTAATCCGTGTCATTTCTTCCATAATTTATAAAGAAGTGTTGATCTAGAATTGATTTTCATTTATTACATAAATTAGTTAACTTTTTTTTGTCAGCCGAACCAACAAACCTAATTTATTGAGAGCTTTCAAGCTAAGTCTTCACCTTGGTGTGGTCATTCACTGGATAGCCTGTCTGTACTACATGTTGTCTGAGGTAAGTTTCCACCTTGGTGTGGTCATTCACTGGTCAGCCTGTCTGTACTACATGTTGTCTGAGGTTAGGACTTGAGTGTTTTTCTTTCATGATTACAAGAGCAATGGCTTCATGTTAATACAAATGTTTTGTTCAGTTTTGTTTGTGTTCTATGTTTCAAATTACAATTTAAAAAGCACAGACATGGGATTGAAACGTTGGGATAAGTTCATTTGTTTTGTGGTTTAAACTAATGATATTTGGTTTAATACAGACATAAAAATATAACCTAACCTTTTCTCTTTACTCATGTGAACATTTAAAACAAAATATTACCAGACAGCTCCAGTTAAACTTCACGTTTGAAACCTATATAAACCTTGATATTTCATTGTCAGTATGAAGGGCTTGTTAAAACCTTTGTTTCATTGTCAGTATGAAGGGCTTGTTAAAACCTTTGTTTCATTGTCAGTATGAAGGGCTTGTTAAAACCTTGTTTCATTGTCAGTATGAAGCGCCTGTAAAAACCTTTATATTTCATTGTCAGTATTAAGGGCTTGTTAAAACCTTTATATTTCATCGTCAGTATGAAGGGCTTGGAGTTAATGAGTGGGTGTATCCATCAGAACCGAACTTGACGACATTTTCAAGGTGAGTACAAAGGATTGTGTCAATTCACAGGATCAAGTAGAGTAATAATAATAATAATAAGACGTCTTATATAGCACGGTACCCCCAGCCTAGGGCTGGGCTCACCACGCTGTACATAAAAATTTTATCAAAAGAGACATAATCATGACATTAAAATAAATAGTAAAAATAAGTAAAGCCAATCACTTCTGTCTGAGACCTCCATCACTTCTGTCTGAGACTTCCATCACTTCTGTATGAGACTTCCATCACTTCTGTCTGAGAACTCTATCACTTCTGACTGAGACCTCCATCACTTCTGTCTGAGACTTCCATCACTTCTGTGTGAGACTTCCATCACTTCTGTCTGAGACTTCCATCACTTCTCTATGAGACTTCCATCACTGCATTTGTTAACATAAAGATATACAAGATAACCTACCATTTTTCTTCATCCCTTTCCCTTTCTGAAACTTCACAAGTGGTTGTTATATCATCTGCCATTATCAGTAATGCCCCAATAGAGCAGTGGTCCCCAATCTTTCTATCTCCGCGGACGGGTCAATGTTTGATAATCGTACCGCGGCCCACTGTGGTGGGGAGGGGGGAGAACGTTGATTGTTTATATTTTAGATTGTTTTGATTTAATCATTTTAATTGTATTTAAACATTCCTCCAAAATAAAATACAGTTACACCAAAAAATGAATATAAAGGGATTTAACATATTTAACATTTTCTGGAATGCTAAATCAATGAGCTTATTTCTCTGCAAAGAGACTGTTCCATCTAGGGGTAAAAGGAGGCAATGACACCCGAAGTGTGTTCCTTGTGTCCAGTTTTTTCCCTTGTTTTGTTTTGGTTTAAAACACCAGCAGAGTAGTCTTGAACGTAGTTTTAAGGTCGCAATCATTTGCAATCTCCAGCAGTTGATCTTCTTCTGGCACAGACATGCTGGATTCGCCTGGTTTGTTGACGAAGAGGTTGCAGATCCATTACTTACCAGTTTGTTGGTCTTTTGAAGTTGGGAAGTAGCGCTCAAACTCTTTTAAAATCAAAGACAGGTGATCGTGCACCAACTGGGAGAATGAATGCTCAGGCTCAGTTTTGCCTAAAATCCCCGCTATGTTTGAAACATGTCCAAAATGTCTCTATTCACACACCGTCCCCACAACTCCAGTTTGACTTTAAATGCAGCTACTTTGTCTGCCAACTTGAAAAAAGCTGTCATTTTCCCTTTAAGGGACAGATTGAGTTCATTGAGCAGGCTGAATATGTCACACAGGTCACAGCCAGTTTTGTGACCCATACCTTGTCACTGAAAGGTGCTGCCAGCGGTGACTTCTTTTCTGAGAGAAATCTTTGCAATGGCTCTCGTAATTCAAAAATTCTGGTTAGAGATTTTCCTCTGGATAACCATCTTATTTCTGTGTACAAGAAATACATCCCGGCACAGTAAATACAATGGAAATAATTTAATGTTTCTTGGGCGGCCCGGTCCCATTGGATCCACGCACCGGTACCGGCCCAGGGGTTGGGGACCACTGCCATAGAGGATTCTCATCTTTTATTTTCTTATGCACTCCAACTTGGCCAACTACTTGACACATGTTTCTATGCACTCCAACTTGGCAAACGACTTGACACATGTTTCTATGCACTCCAACTTGGCAAACTACTTGACACATGTTTCTATGCACTCCAACTTGGCAAACTACTTGACACATGTTTCTAGTGGCTGGCGCTGGCTAATAAATTAAAACCTTCTGGTTATTATTAAGCATAAACCATTTCTTTTGCAAGTTTGTCCATTAAAGTTTGGAAGAAAAGAAATGGAACTAGGAAGAACAGTTTTATTAATTTCTTTACTGTTACCAGTAGTTTTTAATGCTGTATTGAATCAAGCCAATAGAAAATGAATTTTGATTATTTATACATGGAGATTGGAGATATTGATTTACTTGTTTTTTTGTGTGTGCTAGAAAATACATCTTTTGTTTGTTTTGGTCAACCATGACTCTGACTACCATAGGGGAAAGGCCTCCACCAACTACTGAACTTGTGAGTATCCACATCTAAGTAGGCCTGCTATGAAAACAATGAAAAAACTGAGAGTAAATTTATATTAAACTGTTTTTCTTCAGTTATGATGTTACAATACACACAGCTATGAAGAGAAGCATAGCGGAACAAGATATGTGTAGGCTTGAAAATAAAATAAAATGCCATTAATCTGACTTTTCGGCTAGATGCCTTCTTCTGCAGGCATTACAATACAATAAACAATGGACAGATTTGAATTAAATTTTTTTAGAAGATCTTAAAAGAGTCAAAGTTCAGAACAGGAAGCGCTCTGATGTTGTTAGAAAGAAGAGCATTTGTTAGATCCTTCAGTTTTGTAAATCACGAAGTAATTGTCTTCCTTAGGAATACGTGTTTACTGGGTTCACTTTCCTTATTGGAGTCTTTGTGTTTGCCGCTGTGGTGGGCAATGTTGGTGACGTCATTAGCAACATGAATGCAGCCAGGAGAGATTTTCAAGCAAGGTGAAATGATTTAACAGCTAGTACACATGTATTCCAGCAGGTCATGAATTGCATTGGAAAGCTATTGGAAGTGTTTTAGTAAATGATTTAACAGCTAGTACACATGTATTCCAGCAGGTCATGAATTGCATTGGAAAGCTATTGGAAGTGTTTTAGTAAATGATTTAAAAGCAAGTACACTTGTAATCCAGCAAGTCATGAATTGCATTGGAAAGCTATTGGAAGTGTTTTAGTAAATGATTTCTCTCCTTTTGTCTTTTTTAGAATGGATCAAATCAAATTTTATTTGGACCATAGGAAAGTACCTGATCACATGCAGAACCACATCAAGCGCTGGGCAGAGTACACATGGAGCAGGTACATTTAATTGTTCATGGTTTTGAGTTTTTTAAGTGGTGTATGATAATCAAGATTTGCTTCCCTGCATTGATATTACTGCTATGACTATTTCAAGATTTAAAACTTAAATTTAGCAACTTTTTATAGTTGCCGTTTTATGAAAAAGGTTGATGGCCGATTTTTTTTTTTTTTTAACAAAGAGTTTGATTCATTTCATTGATAACTGGTTTGTTGATTTGTTGTATGTAAAATAAGTGAAGCTGACTCCTCTAGGATTTTCACCCATTCAGCCAGGCAACAAATATCAACCTTAGAATGAAGTGTTTAACAAGAGCTTCCTCCACAGCTTCTCCAGTTTTATTCATTGCATTTTAATTTGGCTGTTTCCACTTTGAGGCATTGTCATTGAAATATTTTCCTAATTTTATCAACAGAACAATGGCCATAGATGAAGCAAATGTCTTGCAGTTTTTACCAGATAGACTCAGGACAGAAGTTGCAATTTATGTTCATTTGGAAACATTAAAAAAGGTGTGCACACTTGGAAATGTTGTCAAATTACTTACTACTGTTTTTTTTTCTCTTTTCAAACCACCAAGTTGAAGACGCCGCAATCAATTTATTTCAGGTCTCTATTTTTGATGAGTGTGAAGAAGGTCTGCTCAGAGAGTTGGTGCTCAAATTGAAACCTCAGATATTTTCCCCCGGGGATTACATTTGTCGCATCGGAGAGATAGGTAATAAGTTTGTGAGTGTGAAGTTGACTAGTGTTATATTGACTAGTGTTATATTGACTAGTATTATATTGACTAGTGTTATATTGACTAGTGTTATATTGACTAGCGTTATATTGACTAGCGTTATATTGACTAGCGTTATATTGACTTGTGTTATAATGACTAGTATTATAATGACTAGTATTATATTGCCTAGCATTATATTGCCTAGCATTAAAAGGACTAGTATTATATTGACTAGCATTATATTGCCTAGCATTATAAGGACTAGTATTATTAAATATAATTCAAGTTTAAAGCTGAAGCATTATGTTGCTATGATTTTTTTATTGCATTATTTTGTTAAACCTTTTTTTTAAATTGATCTATTTCCATAAGCCAAAGGTTGAAATGAACATATTTTATTGTACATGAGCCAAAGGTTGAAATGAACATATTTTATTGTACATGAGCCAAAGGTTGAAATGAACATATTTTATTGTACATGAGCCAAAGGTTGAAATGAACATATTTTATTGTACATGAGCCAAAGGTTGAAATGAACATATTTTATTGTACATGAGCCAAAGGTTGAAATGAACATATTTTATTGTACATGAGCCAAAGATTGAAATGAACATATTTTATTGACATGAGCCAAAGGTTGAAATGAACATATTTTATTGTACATGAGCCAAAGGTTGAAATGAACATATTTTATTGTACATGAGCCAAAGGTTGAAATGAACATATTTTATTGTACATGAGCCAAAGGTTGAAATGAACATATTTTATTGTACATGAGCCAAAGGTTGAAATGAACATATTTTATTGTACATGAGCCAAAGGTTGAAATGAACATATTTTATTGTACATGAGCCAAAGGTTGAAATGAACATATTTTATTGTACATGAGCCAAAGGTTGAAATGAACATATTTTATTGTACATTAGCCAAAGGTTGAAATGAACATATTTTATTGTACATGAGCCAAAGGTTGAAATGAACATATTTTATTGTACATGAGCCAAAGGTTGAAATGAACATATTTTATTGTACATTATTGCTTGCCCTAGAATTGCACAAAGGTTATCCAGGTGGGAACACATATTCATTAGAAATTATCTTGTAAGATTTTCAAATTGTGTTTTGTGATAATACATATGATGTGTATAAAAATGTATACGTATATATATAATTCATGGCATCTCCCAATCAAGGACGTGAGATGTATATTATCAACCACGGGAAAGTGGAAATATTGTTCCCAGACTCTGAGACAGGCGGCATGCAGCAGGTGGCTGTGATGAACCCAGGGAATTTCTTTGGCGAAATCAGTTTGCTTAAAGTAGATGCTGGTCAAAACAAGTAAGATTAATTATACGTGTGGACAATCATGCTTAAAGTAGATGCTGGTCAAAACAAGTAAGATTAATTATACGTGTGGACAATCATGCTTAAAGTAGATGCTGGTCAAAACAAGTAAGATTAATTATACGTGTGGACAATCATGCTTAAAGTAGATGATGGTCAAAACAAGTCAAATCAATTATACATTTGGACAATCATACTAAACAATCATTTGGTAATGTACGTTGCCTAGACACTAAAATTTAATAACAAAATGTAATTCTGTTTTTTCTTGGTATATTTGTATATTTTTTTTTTTACAAACTGTCCTTTATAAATTAAAATGTTGTCAGACATGATTGCTCAGATAGTTGTGTGATAATATGCCAAGTACACTAACAAAATATCTTGTATTTGTTAGAGTGCAAGAAATGTTCCTTAGTTACTAACTGATTAAAGTTCCACATTCCAGATATTAATATAGATCAGGGGTCGGGAACCTTTTTGTCTAAGAGAGCCATGGACACCTGAGAGAGCCATGGACACCACATAGTTTGAAAAGTAATTCTGTGAGAGCCATACATGATGTTTAAAACTAAAAATTCAAGTAAATGTGTGCATTTTGTGTAATTTCAACACTAAAAATGCAATAATTATGTCTCTGAATTTTTTTATAACATTGTTCTGCTGTTGCTATTCAATAATGAGTATTTCTTACCATTAATGTGACTTTTTTTTAATAATCGAACATTTGTCTGCAAGCCATTTGAAGTCATTAATAGAGCCATATCTGGCTCGCGAGCCATAGGTTTCTGACCCCTGATATAGATGTTACTTGTGCTTTCTCTTCAAGACTAAGAGTGTGCCTACTGGCCTCAATTTGGAAATCTCTGACTTTGCCATGCAGACTGAAATAAAGAGAAAAATATGAAGAAAAACTGTTACCGAAAAGATATTTCATTAAAAAAAGTGGCAATTACAAAAATAGGAAACTTTGCTCATTAAGTAATCTAAGCAGCCAAATTAATTTCATTGACCTTAATATGCGTGGATTAAAAAATGTTAGTATTTGTATTTTATTTGAGTGCCTTGTTTTGTAGGAGAGTTGTTTGGTACATAAGATCCCCAAATGAGTGGTTATAGAAACTGAAACATTTTTTAATGTCTTTTACCAGGCGTACTGCAGATGTCAGATCAATTGGATTCTCTGAGCTGTTATGTCTTTCTCGGCGTGACCTTATGGCTGTGAGTCATCAATAATCTTTGTTAGAAGCCCAGATATTGACCTATTTCTGTAAAGGTTATCAACATAATTTTTTTTATATTGATTGCAATAACAATTCACTATTTTGTGAATTCTGTAACAATTTAAAGTAGAGATTTTATTAAATTATAGAGTGCTTCTTGTGTTTAAAGACCATAATTGATCACAGCTAATACTGTGTTACAAAAAATATCAGTGCTGTAACCAAATTCGCCTGGTGGGGTTGGTAAATAATCTTTAAAAATAATTTTATAATGAATTCATCAGAATTTAAAAACTTTTAATGAACAGAACCCGATTGCAATCGCACTCATTTGTAAACCAAGACAAACAAAAGCAGCATTAGAGCTAGCAAGTAAAATTAAATTATTGATTTTTCCTCAAGTCTCCTTTGATTAATTTTTTTCAGGCACTTACTGAATACCCAGAAGCCAAGAGAATATTAGAGGAGTATGCAAGACAGAGGTAAAAAAAAAAAAAGAACAGATTTTTCAAAAGTTTTTAAGAATTGAGTATGTTTTAATGAAACAATATTAGCGGGGATATTCAAAACCTCTCATTTCAACCAAATGAAAATATCGGAATCTTAAGGTCACTCCTCCTTTTGACGTAAACACTGTTATTCAATCAAGGTTTAACAACACGAAAAAAGTACCTCCTCCTGGCACAAAAGCAAATAAAAATGGAACACCACAAATATCATCTGCGTCTGGAAATAAAAAGAAATCTGCAAAGCAGATATTTTCTCAGATTATTGGACATGAAGGACTTGCCAAACTGATGACCAAAGCGGAAAGCATAAACTGTGAGTATAATTCTTATTTACCTGCTAAAATGGACATGTAAATTAATTTTAGGATGAGAACAATTCAAACAATTTTTCGCAGAAAATGTTAATGGCTAAATTAATTAATTCTTTTGGACTTCAAAAGTACAAATTTGTTTGAAAATTATGGGACCTAATCTCTTCATTCAGGCTGTAGGAGACTTAATCTCTTCAGTCATGCTATGGGAATAAATCTTTTCATTTAGGTTATGGGACTTAATATCTTCAGTCAGGTTGTTGGACTTTAGCTCTTCAGTCAGGCTGTAGGACTTAATCTCTTCATTCAGACTGTGGACTTAATCTCTTCAGTCAGGTTATGTGACTTAATCTCTTCAGTCAGGTTATGTGACTTAATCTCTTCAATCAGGTTATGGGAGTTAATCTCTTTAGTCATGCTTTAGGTCTTAATCTCTTCAGCCAGGTTGTGGACTTAATCTCTTCAGTCAGGTAATGGGACTTAATCTCTTAAGTCAGGCTGTGAGACTTATTCTCTTCAGCGAGGTTGTGGGAATTAATCTCTTCACTACCTGTGGTACTTCATATTTTCAGTCAGGTTTTTGGACTTGAGCTCTTCATTCAAATTGTGGGACTTAATTTCTTCAGTTAGGTTATGGGACTTGATCCATTCAGTCAGGTAGTTGGACTTAATCTCTTTAGTCAGGTCATGGGACTTTATCTCTTCAGTCAGGTTATATGACTTAATCTGTTCATTCAGGCTGTGGGACTTAATCTCTTCAGTCAGGCTGTGGGAACTTAATCTCTTCAGTCAGGCTATGGGACTTAATCTCTTCAGTGGGGCTGTGGGACTTAATCTTTTCAGTCAGGCTGTGGGAATTAATCTCTTCATTCAGGCTGTTGGACTTAATCTCTTCAGTCAGGCTATGGGACTTAATCTCTTCAGTCGGCCTGTGGGACTTAATCTCTTCATTCAGGCTGTGGGACTTAATCTCTTCAGGTTTTCAATATTATGTTGCAATTGTTTTCATTGTTTTCTCCAGATGCTGACATCATGAAGTTAAAGAAATCTGTGGATGATTTAAAAGCTGCTCGAGTTCAAGTAAGTAGTAGCTTAATTCATTAGGTTTCTTCTTGTGAAATCATAATCACAATGTCTTTTAAATAGACGTTGGAACAGAGGTTCACTAGCAATGATGCCAGCAAGTTTTGTCTTTTCAGCTCATTCTGTACGATGATGCTAATTTTAACAATCATTTTCAATACAGGTGTGTTTTTATTATTTTGACCTTCGTTCTTGTAGAACAGTTGTGTGTATAGATTGTTATTATAGAACAGTTGTGTGCATAGATCGTTATTATAGAACAGTTGTGTGTATAGATCGTTATTATTAAAGAAAAAAGAAAAGAATTTTGATCTTTGTTGGTTTATTTTCCAGTTAATGGAGGAGAACTTCCTTACAATGCAAAAAAAGGTTTGTTACAGTAATCATACATTTACAGTGGTCTGTATGTTACAGTGGTCAGTATGTTACAGTGGTCAGTATGTTACAGTGGTTAGTATGTTACAGTGGTCAGTATATATTACAGCGATCAGTATGTGCAGTGATCATATGTTGCAGTGATCAGTATGTTACAGTGATCAGTATGTTACAGTGATCAGTATGCTACAGTGATCAGTATGCTACAGTGATCAGTATGCTACAGTGATCAGTATGTTACAGTGATCAGTAAATTACAGGAATCTGTATGATATAGTGATCAGTATGTTACATTGATCATGTCACATTGATCAGTATGTTACATTGATCATGTCACATTGATCAGTATGTTACATTGATCATGTCACATTGATCAGTATGTTACATTGATCAGTATGTTACAGTGATCAGTATGTTACAGTGATCAGTATGTTACAGTGATCAGTATGTTACAGTGATCAGTATGCTACAGTGATCAGTATGCTACAGTGATCAGTATGTTACAGTGATCAGTAAATTACAGGAATCTGTATGATATAGTGATCAGTATGTTACATTGATCATGTCACATTGATCAGTATGTTACAGTGATCAGTAAATTACAGGAATCTGTATGATATAGTGATCAGTATGTTACATTGATCATGTCACATTGATCAGTATGTTACATTGATCATGTCACATTGATCAGTATGTTTACATTGATCATGTCACATTGATCAGTATGTTACATTGATCATGTCACATTGATCAGTATGTTACATTGATCAGTATGTTACAGTGATCAGTATGTTACAGTGATCAGTATGTTACATTGATCATGTCACATTGATCAGTATGTTACATTGATCATGTCACATTGATCAGTATGTTACATTGATCATGTCACATTGATCAGTATGTTACATTGATCAGTATGTTACAGTGACCAGTATGTTACAGTGATCAGTATGCTACAGTGATCAGTATGTTACAGTTATCAGTATGCTACAGTGATCAGTATGCTACAGTGATCAGTATGCTACAGTGATCAGTATGTTACAGTGATCAGTAAATTACAGGAATCTGTATGATATAGTGATCAGTATGTTACATTGATCATGTCACATTGATCAGTATGTTACATTGATCATGTCACATTGATCAGTATGTTTACATTGATCATGTCACATTGATCAGTATGTTACATTGATCATGTCACATTGATCAGTATGTTACATTGATCATGTCACATTGATCAGTATGTTACATTGATCAGTATGTTACAGTGATCAGTATGTTACAGTGATCAGTATGTTACAGTGATCAGTATGTTACAGTGATCAGTATGCTACAGTGATCAGTATGCTACAGTGATCAGTATGCTACAGTGATCAGTATGCTACAGTGATCAGTATGCTACAGTGATCAGTATGCTACAGTGATCAGTATGCTACAGTGATCAGTATGCTACAGTGATCAGTATGCTACAGTGATCAGTATGCTACAGTGATCAGTATGCTACAGTGATCAGTATGCTACAGTGATCAGTATGCTACAGTGATCAGTATGCTACAGTGATCAGTATGCTACAGTGATCAGTATGCTACAGTGATCAGTATGCTACAGTGATCAGTATGCTACAGTGATCAGTATGCTACAGTGATCAGTATGCTACAGTGATCAGTATGCTACAGTGATCAGTATGCTACAGTGATCAGTATGCTACAGTGATCAGTATGCTACAGTGATCAGTATGCTACAGTGATCAGTATGCTACAGTGATCAGTATGCTACAGTGATCAGTATGCTACAGTGATCAGTATGCTACAGTGATCAGTATGCTACAGTGATCAGTATGCTACAGTGATCAGTATGCTACAGTGATCAGTATGCTACAGTGATCAGTATGCTACAGTGATCAGTATGCTACAGTGATCAGTATGCTACAGTGATCAGTATGCTACAGTGATCAGTATGCTACAGTGATCAGTATGCTACAGTGATCAGTATGCTACAGTGATCAGTATGCTACAGTGATCAGTATGCTACAGTGATCAGTATGCTACAGTGATCAGTATGCTACAGTGATCAGTATGCTACAGTGATCAGTATGCTACAGTGATCAGTATGCTACAGTGATCAGTATGCTACAGTGATCAGTATGCTACAGTGATCAGTATGCTACAGTGATCAGTATGCTACAGTGATCAGTATGCTACAGTGATCAGTATGCTACAGTGATCAGTATGCTACAGTGATCAGTATGCTACAGGAATCTGTATGCTATAGTGATCAGTATGTTACATTGATCATGTCACATTGATCAGTATGTTACATTGATCATGTCACATTGATCAGTATGTTTACATTGATCATGTCACATTGATCAGTATGTTACATTGATCATGTCACATTGATCAGTATGTTACATTGATCAGTATGTTACAGTGATCAGTATGTTACATTGATCATGTCACATTGATCAGTATGTCACATTGATCAGTATGTTACATTGATCATGTCACATTGATCAGTATGTTACATTGATCATGTCACATTGATCAGTATGTTACATTGATCAGTATGTTACAGTGACCAGTATGTTACAGTGATCAGTATGCTACAGTGATCAGTATGTTACAGTTATCAGTATGCTACAGTGATCAGTATGCTACAGTGATCAGTATGCTACAGTGATCAGTATGTTACAGTGATCAGTATGCTACAGTGATCAGTATGTTACAGTGATCAGTAAATTACAGGAATCTGTATGATATAGTGATCAGTATGTTACATTGATCATGTCACATTGATCAGTATGTTACATTGATCATGTCACATTGATCAGTATGTTACATTGATCATGTCACATTGATCAGTATGTTACATTGATCAGTATGTTACAGTGATCAGTATGTTACAGTGATCAGTATGTTACATTGATCATGTCACATTGATCAGTATGTTACATTGATCATGTCACATTGATCAGTATGTTACATTGATCATGTCACATTGATCAGTATGTTACATTGATCAGTATGTTACAGTGACCAGTATGTTACAGTGATCAGTATGTTACATTGATCAGTATGTTACAGTGATCAGTATGCTACAGTGATCAGTATGCTACAGTGATCAGTATGCTACAGTGATCAGTATGCTACAGTGATCAGTATGCTACAGTGATCAGTATGCTACAGTGATCAGTATGCTACAGTGATCAGTATGCTACAGTGATCAGTATGCTACAGTGATCAGTATGCTGCAGTGATCAGTATGCTGCAGTGATCAGTATGTTACAGTGATCAGTAAATTACAGGAATCTGTATGATATAGTGATCAGTATGTTACATTGATCATGTCACATTGATCAGTATGTTACATTGATCATGTCACATTGATCAGTATGTTTACATTGATCATGTCACATTGATCAGTATGTTACATTGATCATGTCACATTGATCAGTATGTTACATTGATCAGTATGTTACAGTGATCAGTATGTTACAGTGATCAGTATGTTACAGTGATCAGTATGTTACAGTGATCAGTATGCTACAGTGATCAGTATGCTACAGTGATCAGTATGCTACAGTGATCAGTATGCTACAGTGATCAGTATGCTACAGTGATCAGTATGCTACAGTGATCAGTATGCTACAGTGATCAGTATGCTACAGTGATCAGTATGCTACAGTGATCAGTATGCTACAGTGATCAGTATGCTACAGTGATCAGTATGCTACAGTGATCAGTATGCTACAGTGATCAGTATGCTACAGTGATCAGTATGCTACAGTGATCAGTATGCTACAGTGATCAGTATGCTACAGTGATCAGTATGCTACAGTGATCAGTATGCTACAGTGATCAGTATGCTACAGTGATCAGTATGCTACAGTGATCAGTATGCTACAGTGATCAGTATGCTACAGTGATCAGTATGCTACAGTGATCAGTATGCTACAGTGATCAGTATGCTACAGTGATCAGTATGCTACAGTGATCAGTATGCTACAGTGATCAGTATGCTACAGTGATCAGTATGCTACAGTGATCAGTATGCTACAGTGATCAGTATGCTACAGTGATCAGTATGCTACAGTGATCAGTATGCTACAGTGATCAGTATGCTACAGTGATCAGTATGCTACAGTGATCAGTATGCTACAGTGATCAGTATGCTACAGTGATCAGTATGCTACAGTGATCAGTATGCTACAGTGATCAGTATGCTACAGTGATCAGTATGCTACAGTGATCAGTATGCTACAGTGATCAGTATGCTACAGTGATCAGTATGCTACAGTGATCAGTATGCTACAGTGATCAGTATGCTACAGTGATCAGTATGCTACAGTGATCAGTATGCTACAGTGATCAGTATGCTACAGTGATCAGTATGCTACAGTGATCAGTATGCTACAGTGATCAGTATGCTACAGTGATCAGTATGCTACAGTGATCAGTATGCTACAGTGATCAGTATGCTACAGTGATCAGTATGCTACAGTGATCAGTATGCTACAGTGATCAGTATGCTACAGTGATCAGTATGCTACAGTGATCAGTATGCTACAGTGATCAGTATGCTACAGTGATCAGTATGCTACAGTGATCAGTATGCTACAGTGATCAGTATGCTACAGTGATCAGTATGCTACAGTGATCAGTATGCTACAGTGATCAGTATGCTACAGTGATCAGTATGCTACAGTGATCAGTATGCTACAGTGATCAGTATGCTACAGTGATCAGTATGCTACAGTGATCAGTATGCTACAGTGATCAGTATGCTACAGTGATCAGTATGCTACAGTGATCAGTATGCTACAGTGATCAGTATGCTACAGTGATCAGTATGCTACAGTGATCAGTATGCTACAGTGATCAGTATGCTACAGTGATCAGTATGCTACAGTGATCAGTATGCTACAGTGATCAGTATGCTACAGTGATCAGTATGCTACAGTGATCAGTATGCTACAGTGATCAGTATGCTACAGTGATCAGTATGCTACAGTGATCAGTATGCTACAGTGATCAGTATGCTACAGTGATCAGTATGCTACAGTGATCAGTATGCTACAGTGATCAGTATGCTACAGTGATCAGTATGCTACAGTGATCAGTATGCTACAGTGATCAGTATGCTACAGTGATCAGTATGCTACAGTGATCAGTATGCTACAGTGATCAGTATGCTACAGTGATCAGTATGCTACAGTGATCAGTATGCTACAGTGATCAGTATGCTACAGTGATCAGTATGCTACAGTGATCAGTATGCTACAGTGATCAGTATGCTACAGTGATCAGTATGCTACAGTGATCAGTATGCTACAGTGATCAGTATGCTACAGTGATCAGTATGCTACAGTGATCAGTATGCTGCAGTGATCAGTATGCTGCAGGGATCAGTATGCTGCAGTGATCAGTATGCTGCAGTGATCAGTATGCTGCAGTGATCAGTATGCTGCAGTGATCAGTATGCTGCAGTGATCAGTATGTTGCAGTGATCAGTATGTTGCAGTGAACAGTATGTTGCAGTGATCAGTATGCTGCAGTGATCAGTATGCTTCAGTGATCAGTATGCTGCAGTGATCAGTATGCTGCAGTGATCAGTATGCTACAGTGATCAGTATGCTACAGTGATCAGTATGCTACAGTGATCAGTATGCTACGGTGATCAGTATGCTACGGTGATCAGTATGCTACGGTGATCAGTATGCTACGGTGATCAGATTGCTGCGGTGATCAGATTGCTGCGGTGATCAGTATGCTGCGGTGATCAGTATGCTGCGGTGATCAGTATGCTGCGGTGATCAGTATGCTGCGGTGATCAGTATGCTGCGGTGATCAGTATGCTGCGGTGATCAGTATGCTGCGGTGATCACAATGTTAAAGCAATCAGTACATTACAATGATCATAATATGTTGCAGTGATGACCAGTATTTTAAATTACTTTATAGGCTTGCTAGTTATGAGCGACTGGACACTCGCTACAAGATAAACTAACCCAAAGTAATAGCAGTTTTTACCAGATAGACTAAGAAGTGCTGATGTATGTTCACTTGGAATAATTAATAACTGTCATAAAACTGTTTTATACCCTAGCCACAGCAGTGACAAGACAAAGGCCTCGTTATTTTTAGTTGTTAGAAACTATTAGATATCAACTTCTCTGATCAACCCTCATTTGTTGCAGGCGCAAGACTTAGAACAAATGTTGTTAGAGAAAAACCTGGAGCTCCAAGAATACAGAGCTCAAGTCATTTACCTGGAATCAGTCATTAACAGAATCAGTCACCATCACCACCTCCAGGGGATTTCTAATGGGAAAATATATGAACCAGCTTTGCCCAGAAATGCACATTCTTATTCAGGTGATTTAAATACTTAAATACCGATGTAATTAAAACTAGGGTTGATCCCCCTGCTAATCCCGTGTCAGGTGTTAAATAGTGTCTCCTGCGTTGTTTCAGGGATCCTCAGCTTTAGGGACCCCAGTCGTACAAACCAACTGTGACATCACAGTCATACAAACCAACTGTGACACCACAGTCATACAAACCAACTGTGACATCGCAGTCATACAAACCACAAGTGACACCACAGTTGTACAAACCAACTGTGACATCACAGTCATTCAAACCAACTGACACCAGTCATACAAACCAACTGTGACATCAGTCATACAAACCACATGTGACACCACAGTTGTACAAACCAACTGTGACACCACAATCATACAAACCAACTGTGACACCACAGTCATACAAACCAACTGGGTGGCCGAGCGGTAGCTGGGTGGCCGAGCGGTCTAAACTGTCTCAAACGAAATAGCTGGTGGTCTGGAGTTCAATCCCCACCAAAGCCATCCCAAGCAACCCGGGTGGATGGGACTCGTTAGCCTTGGACGGCAACCCGTCTAAGAGAAGGCAAACTCTGAATTTAAACCAGGAGCCAGAATGATCAACAAATTGATCGTGGGCACCTCAAATATAAGAAGAAGAAGAAGAACTGTGACATCAGTCATACAAACCACATGTGACACCACAGTCGTACAAACCAACTGTGACATCACAGTCATACAAACCAACTGTGACACCACAGTCGCACAAACCAACTGTGACAAAATACATAATAATTACAGAAAAATCTATTTTTTTTTCCTTTTGAAAGATAGGAATGTAACCTTTTTATAACCATATTTGTTGACAAAAACTAAAGCTAATAATAATGGGGTATAAATACAGAAAGTGCTCAAGAGTTCCATGAATAACAATGAGAGATAAACAGATAAACGAAGTACTTAGAATACCAAAGAAATCCTATTTGCCAGCCCACTGTATCAAACGTTTTTGATGAAATTTAAGGTCACCTGATGATACAAGACGGGGGTGACAAGTTGTCACACAGGAACATTTATTTCTTAGAAGTTTGAAAGCTGTCCATTGTTAGCATACATAACAACTTTGTTAGTTGAATAATTATTGTCTGCAAACTGAAAAGAGATAACACAAAGATAACACAAAGATAACAGAGATAACATTAAGATAACACTGAGATAACACTGAGTTTTAATTTGCACAGGAAAAAACACATTAAACACACCCCCCCCCCCCCNNNNCCCCCCCCCCCCCCCCAAACCGTTGAATTCTTGCAGGGTTACAACCGACAACCGGATTACCCAAAGTGTATCAAATCAATACGGTGCAACATGGCTGCCCCACAAATATTGCCTTCTCCAACAGTAATTCAAAACTCGGACATGCAGATGCAAAGAAAGTTTCGGGAAATCCCACAAATCACTCTATGCCGACACAACAGACCGACTGCCAGCAAAAAAGACATTTATTTCGGACAGTGGCTCAGCGGAACATAGATTCGAGAAGCTTCCTTGAAAATGCCTCAAATTTGAATGTGCCTTTTGATTCCTGGCATTCAGGTGTTCACAGCTCTGCTGATTGGAGTGGTGCGATGTCAAGGCAACAATCGATTGGTTTAGAATCTAAAAGGTCAATAAATTCTCTTGCATCTGAACAGTATATTAACAATTATTATCAGAATACAAAACATGAAATCAGAAATTCCTCTGAGCGCTGCACAACAATCCATGAGTCCAACCCCTATCATACAGCGCTAGCAAATACAAGGACCAATCTAACAGATCGGGTCAAGTCATATGGTGACAGCCCTACTAACACAAGGCCCAGTCTAACAGATCGGGTCAAGTCATATGGTGACAGCCCGACAAAGGTTAACAATGCTTCTAGCCACACTGATGACAGTTCATTTAAACCCCTGGTATTTGATTCAAGCGTCACTGATAAACCTGTAGCTCCCTCTGGTGCATTATTTGGGTCAGAGAGAACCGCCATAGGAAAACTTGGCACTGATCACTGCAGGTCAGAACAAGCACAGGATTTCAGTTTAGTTGGAAGTCATGGCAAAGGTGATGACCCCACAAGGCAACACAACAGAATATCCCATGACAATTTCAATTCCATATCTTCAGACACAGATACAGACACATGGTATGAGACTTCGAATTCTGTACCAAAAGGGAACTAAGGAGAAAGATGATTTTTTTTTAAAAATCTGTGTACAAGGGGTTTAGTTCTTAAGAGTTCTATGATCTGTGTACAAGGGGTTTAGTTCTTCAGAGTTCTATGATCTGTGTACAAGGGGTTTAGTTCTTCAGAGTTCTATGATCTGTGTACAAGGGGTTTAGTTCTTCAGAGTTCTATGATCTGTGTACTCTGGCTTAGTTCTTCATAGTTCTATGATCTGTGTACACTGGGTTTAGTTCTTCAGAGTTCTATGATCTCTGTACACTGGGTTTAGTTCTTCAGAGTTCTATGATCTATGTACAAGGGGATTAGTTCTTCATAGTTCTATGATCTGTGTACACTGGGTTTAGTTCTTCAGAGTTCTATGATCTGTGTACACTGGGTTTAGTTCTTCAGAGTTCTATGATCTATGTACAAGGGGTTTAGTTCTTCAGAGTTCTATGATCTGTGTACACTGGGTTTAGTTTTTCAGAGTTCTATGATCTGTGTACACTGGGTTTAGTTCTTCAGAGTTCTATGATCTGTGTACAAGGGGTTTAGTTCTTCAGAGTTCTATGATCTGTGTACACTGGGTTTAGTTCTTCAGAGTTCTATGATCTGTGTACAAGGGGTTTAGTTCTTCGGAGTTCTATGATCTGTGTACACTGGGTTTAGTTCTTCAGAGTTCTATGATCTGTCTACAAGGGGTTTAGTTCTTCAGAGTTCTATGATCTGTGTACAAGGAGTTTAGTTCTTCAGAGTTCTATGATCTGTGTACAATGGGTTTAGTTCTTCAGAGTTCTATGATCTGTGTACACTGGGTTTAGTTCTTCAGAGTTCTATGATCTGTGTACACTGGGTTTAGTTCTTCAGAGTTCTATGATCTGTGTACAAGGGGTTTAGTTCTTCAGAGTTATATGATCTGTGCACACTGGGTTTAGTTCTTCAGAGTTCTAAGATCTGTATTGCTTGTCAGCCAGGTTGACTATATTTTCTCATAGCTAAAGTAACACTAAAATGAACAATTAATAGCTAGATTTCAACAACTTATCAATCATGTCGTTATAAAAGAATGTCAAAAGGATTATTCTGACACGTTTCTTTTCTTCTGCTCAGCAATGGGTAGCTCTACAGTAGCAATTGGTTAAATTATTATGCACTGGGATGGTAGCAGATTGTTCGATTATTATACACTATTTTAATGTACATTATTATACATTGCTAACTTGGGAAGATCTATACTGAATTTTGATATAATTTGAAACAAGTTTTTCAATTGTAACATTTTCATCATTATAACTGCAAATGTGATACTATCACTGGAGTCCAATCAGACACTGGAGTCCTTTAAAACCGATTTAAAGACACATTTATTTTGCAAACACCTTCTGGGATGATTGTCTACCATATTTTCCATTTAATGCATATTAGCTGTGTTGCTCACGGTTGAAATGGGTTGAATGACTTTGACATTGTATGCTTGTAATTAGTTTTTGTAGTGTTGCGTTTGTTTTAAATGTGGTAAATTATAGATTTTTTACTCTTGTACCGCGCTGCGAGCCTTTGGGGATGAAGCGTGTTTTTGAAATACATTTTATTATTATTATTATTATTACTATAGGAAATAACATATAACATATAACTATAACATATTTAAATGCCACTTTGATACATGATAACATTTTGTATTTCTTCCTCCTCACCTCCAGTTGCTATTTCTTCCTCCTCACCTCCAGTTCCTATTTCTTCCTCCTCACCTCCAGTTCCTATTTCTTCCTCCTCACCTCCAGTTCCTATTTCTTCCTCCTCACCTCCAGTTCCCATTTCTTCCTCCTCACCTCCAGTTCCTATTTCTTCCTCCTCACCTCCAGTTCCTATTTCTTCCTCCTCACCTCCAGTTCCCATTTCTTCCTCCTCACCTCCAGTTCCTATTTCTTCCTCCTCACCTCCAGTTCCTATTTCTTCCTCCTCACCTCCAGTTCCTATTTCTTCCTCCTCACCTCCAGTTCCTATTTCTTCCTCCTCATCTCCAGTTCCTATTTCTTCCTCCTCACCTCCAGTTCCTATTTCTTCCTCCTCACCTCCAGTTCCCATTTCTTCCTCCTCACCTCCAGTTCCTATTTCTTCCTCCTCATCTCCAGTTCCCATTTCTTCCTCCTCATCTCCAGTTCCTTTTTCTTCCTCCTCACCTCCAGTTCCTATTTCTTCCTCCTCATCTCCAGTTCCTATTTCTTCCTCCTCACCTCCAGTTCCTATTTCTTCCTCCTCACCTCCAGTTCCTATTTCGTCCTCCTCACCTCCAGTTCCTATTTCTTCCTCCTCACCTCCAGTTCCTATTTCTTCCTCCTCACCTCCAGTTCCTATTTCTTCCTCCTCACCTCCAGTTCCTATTTCTTCCTCCTCACCTCCAGTTCCTATTTCTTCCTCCTCATCTCCAGTTCCTATTTCTTCCTCCTCACCTCCAGTTCCTATTTCTTCCTCCTCACCTCCAGTTCCTATTTCTTCCTCCTCACCTCCAGTTCCTATTTCTTCCTCCTCACCTCCAGTTCCTATTTCTTCCTCCTCACCTCCAGTTCCTATTTCTTCCTCCTCACCTCCAGTTCCTATTTCTTCCTCCTCACCTCCAGTTCCTATTTCTTCCTCCTCACCTCCAGTTCCTATTTCTTCCTCCTCACCTCCAGTTCCTATTTCTTCCTCCTCACCTCCAGTTCCTATTTCTTCCTCCTCACCTCCAGTTCCTATTTCTTCCTCCTCACCTCCAGTTCCTATTTCTTCCTCCTCACCTCCAGTTCCTATTTCTTCCTCCTCACCTCCAGTTCCTATTTCTTCCTCCTCACCTCCAGTTCCTATTTCTTCCTCCTCACCTCCAGTTCCTATTTCTTCCTCCTCACCTCCAGTTCCTATTTCTTCCTCCTCACCTCCAGTTCCTATTTCTTCCTCCTCACCTCCAGTTCCTATTTCTTCCTCCTCACCTCCAGTTCCTATTTCTTCCTCCTCACCTCCAGTTCCTATTTCTTCCTCCTCACCTCCAGTTCCTATTTCTTCCTCCTCACCTCCAGTTCCTATTTCTTCCTCCTCACCTCCAGTTCCTATTTCTTCCTCCTCACCTCCAGTTCCTATTTCTTCCTCCTCACCTCCAGTTCCTATTTCTTCCTCCTCATCTCCAGTTCCTATTTCTTCCTCCTCACCTCCAGTTCATATTTCTTCCTCCTCACCTCCAGTTCCTATTTCTTCCTCCTCATCTCCAGTTCCTATTTCTTCCTCCTCACCTCCAGTTCATATTTCTTCCTCCTCATCTCCAGTTCCCATTTCTTCCTCCTCACCTCCAGTTCCTATTTCTTCCTCCTCACCTCCAGTTCCTATTTCTTCCTCCTCACCTCCAGTTCCCATTTCTTCCTCCTCATCTCCAGTTCCTATTTCTTCCTCCTCACCTCCAGTTCCGTGTTAGTTTCTTGTCAATCAAGATAAAGACATACATAAAAAGGAAGAAAATATTTAACAAAAGTGTTTATGTAAACAAAAAAATCTATAAGCTCCAAAAATTTGTATTATTTCATGAATTCTTTACAGCTGGTAAATAAATGTATAAATCAATCTAATATCCTGAATGGTCACAACAGTATTTATAGCCAACTGTTGATTTCCACTTCACTACACAACAAATCTTGACATTGTTTTCAGGTCAGATCTTGTCACGTTGATTTTTTCTATGATTTTAACAAAAATCTCTAAAACTTTAACTTCAGCTTTACCTGTTATTTCACAATAATATACTTTAAATATACTTTCTTATGACCTACACATGTTTTCACCATCATACCTTGTCACCTTTCTTACTTTGTCACCATCCTACTTTGTCACTATTGCACTTTGTTACCATTGTATTTTGTCACCATCCTATTTTACCACCATCATACTTTGTCACCATTGTAATTTGTCACCATTGTACTTTGTCACCATCATACTTTGTCACAGTTGTACTTTGTCACCATCGTACTCTCTCACCATTGTATTTTGTCACCATCGTACTTTGTAAATTTTGTATGCTTTTTTAATGTGAAAACAATTAAAGAATATTCTCTCATTGGACAGAAAGTGTTTTTTAGTGAGGAAAGATGGAATGCATGATGTAAGAATGTAATCTCTGTGCAAGGAATTATGGGAATGATTATTGGGACGATAAGTGATGTGAAATGGAAATAACATTCTGTGTGCTAGTTATCCCTGTAGTGGTAGCAACCTTGCATGTATCCCTGTGGAGGTAGCAGACTTGCCTGTATCCCTGCAGAGGTAGCAGCCTTGCCTTATCCCTATCAAGGTAGCAGCCTTGCCTGTATCCCTGTCGAGATAGCAGACTTGCCTGTAGATGTAGCAGCCTTGCCTGTATCCCTGCAGAGGTAGCAGACTTGCCTGTATCCCTGCAGAGGTAGTAGCCTTGCCTTATCCCTATCAAGGTAGCAGCCTTGCCTGTATCCCTGTTGAGGTAGCAGACTTGCCTTTATCCCTGTAGAGGTAGCACACTTGCCTGTATCCCTGCAGAGGTAGCAGACTTTCCTGTATCCCTGCAGAGGTAGCAGCCTTGCCTGTCTCCTTCCTAGTTTAAATCCCTGTAGTAGCGGCCTTCCTGTATTCTGCTTCCTTGTTTGACTCGGTGAAAATGTCCAGAAACCCGTTTATTGGGAGAAGAAGCGACTTAGCGTTAACACTGTCTCATGGTGCTGGGGGTCATGTTGGGTCCCATGGTGCTGGGGGTCATGTTGGGTCCCATGGTGCTGGGGGTCATGTTGGGACCCATGGTGCTGGGGGTCATGTTG